>ONZH01023967.1:0-54370 GCA_900303285.1 Rhinella marina | reverse complement strand
GAGTAAAATGGATTTGTATCACTGAGCTAAAACAACTGAAATAATATTTTTTTTTTTATATTTTGTTTTTTTTGGAACGTGACGTGCAGGAACTATGGTAGAACTGACTGACACCCTGTTAACGGTGATTATTTAGTCTGCGACCCAGACAAATGTCGCACAGAGAGTTTTCTGGATCAAGCGGTAGATGATATTGGTAGCAAATGACTTGGTTGTATTGTGTGACGTACAAAAAGTGTCACCTGGACAGTATATATGGATTGGAGTGAGTCAGTGCTGAACTGTGTCACACAGAATGGTTCCACAGTGATGTGTGCAATGGATTTGTATCACTGAGATAGAACAAAAAAAAAAAACAGGGTTAGATATGGCTATAGCTGCACTACTAGTGCCTTCCAGCCAAGTGACAAAAAAATAAATAAATAAAATGTCTTCTAGCCCTTAGAAGGGCTGTTGGGTTCTTTGTGGGTGATCCCTGCCTAACTGAGATCTAAATTCAGGCCCTAACACTGTCCCTGAAAGGCAGCAGCTCTATCCCTAACGATATCCAGAAGGCATCTGAGACGAGCACCGCGGCCAGTCGGTAGTATATTCCAGGGTCACCTGATCAGGCCAGCCAACCCCTGCTATCGACATGTAAGGGCCCCACGTTATGCTGGGTGGTACGCAGAGTCTCCTGGCTTGTGATTGGCTGTGTTTTTAGGCGCCAAAAAAGCACGCGCCACAAATTCAAAATGCGGAAGTTGCCATTTCCTCGAGCATGGCGAGATACTCGTCCGAGCATCGAGCAGTTACGAGTACCCTAATGCTCGAACGAGCACCAAGCTAGGACGAGCATGTTCGCTCATCTCTAATAACAATCAATAAATATATGTTTAAATGGGTTAAAAAAGAGTAAATATGTATAATGAAATGTCAGCTCTTATCACACAGGCACCAACAATCTCAGAAATACATGTATAATGCCACCCTTTAGTGCTCCAACACGCCGTAATTCAATTTGCTTTTTTTGTTTTTAGGTTAGTTAAGTTTAATTTAATTTTGTTAGTGAAGAATGATACCAGTTACTTGACAATTTGGAGGAATTAATTTAACCTATTCCTGACTGAGTGATTTTTTGTTTTTGTATTATTGTTTTTTAGCCTGTGCCCTGACTGAGCCATAACTATTTTATTTTTGCTATTCACAGCCATAGATCATGTTTTTTTGTTGGACAAGCTGTACTTTCTAATGGCACCATTTAATATTGCATTTAAGGTAGTGCAGTGAAATTGGGAAAGAAACTCAATTATGCCATAGTTTTATGGATTTTGTTTTAATGGCATTCCCTATTTTGTAAAATTTTGTATTTTTCATATCTTTAAAAATGTTATTTTTTTACTTTCTTCTCTTATTTTAAGTACCTCTAGTTAACTTAGACACGTAATCATCTGATCGCTTCTCCAATAGACAGCAATATATTACCACTGCAGCCTATGTGTGGTGGCGGTCAGTAAGGGTTTAATACATTTCCTTCTCTATAAAAGTAACTCCGTCAATAAATAGATTAACAGTGTGGTATTTTCAGAATTTTTTAGTTTACATATAATTTTTTTACTATTTGCTTTATTAGATTTGCAATCAACTTAAAATCAATCTCAATCAAAAAGTCACTAAAATGAGTGCATTGACAGTGTCTATACATGAGCTTTACCATCCTTGGGGAAGTTTGTGTTTGTAGAAGAAAAAGAATAGAAATAACTAAATTGTTTTGTTTGCTGTCTTTAGATAGAGCACTACAACACAGTTGAAATGTTAAATCCAGTATCCTTGGTTGAAACTTTCTCTTTTTCAGTTTCTAATCTGTGTCTACATTGTAGAATTTATTTAGTTGCTTTCAGAAAGGTTATTCAAGGCAGGGTTAGCTCTTCCACAGTTCTCAGTATTTACTCTTAAAATATAAAAGAGACAATCTTGACCTTGTTTTACTTTTACTATTGGGCTCAATAATATTCTCTTCTCCATCTGTATTTAGCACCCAGCATGGATCCTATACTGTTCATGCAGCTCTGTGTTACAGAACATCTGCAATGCCGTCAAATGAAGCCTATTCAATTCCACCTTATTATAAATTTTTGTTTTTTTTTTAGAATACAGTACCTCTGATATATCTGACGAAGACACAAATATTTCTAGCATTTCTATTCTAGGATTTTATGTACAGTTCTTCTATTTATATTTTAAGGCTTATTCAGATGAATATATATATATATATATATATATATATATATATATATATATATATTCGCATCTGTTCCACCATTTTCCGGGCCAATTCATTTCAATGGGGCGTACTTCCGTTCCGCTGTCCTGCAAAAAAGATAAAGCATGTCCTATTCTAGTCCATTTTTGCAGACAAGAATAGGCATTTCTATTATATGGCTGGCGGTTCTGTTCCGCAAAATGCAAAAAAATACAATGATTTTAGACAAATAATTAGGAAACATATGCAAAAACAAAAATGCGTTATAAACCCATGACAACACATAATTAATCCATCTGGTTAATGAAAAGAAAAAAAAAACTATCCAAGAGCCTTCAGTTGATGTTAATTAAATAATAGTGATATACAAAATGTGCACATCTACATCTGTAACGAACATAACTCTGTCAGACACGTATCTGCAGTCTGGTAATTGGGTTGTAACTGCAAAAGCCCCCAAGCAATGTAAATTTATTTAGAAAGAAGCAAAAATCTGTTGTGTGCATGTTCAGTTGTGATTATACATTGTCAGGACAAATTCTATATCCGTAATATACAGCAATTTGCTCCTGTCAATTGTTTTGTCGAGAATTTAACAACCTGCTTGTTAACTTAATAATCACCTTTAAATGTTCTCTTTAGCAGTCTCGGGAAGAAAAATATTTTTCACAATTATGCATGTGAATGTTAAATGTGAGAAAACCTACACCTAGATAGTAGATGAAAATTAAGGAAGTTTAATGAAATATGCAAATAATGCAGTTGTGGACTCTTAGACTAGCAATTGGCCTGTGACTATCGCTAAGAGGTCCTGGGGCTTGGGCAACTATAATCTATTTAGAGATGAGCGAATCATCCAAAAATCGCTTCGCCGAATATTCGCCGAATTTCTGACAAGATTTGTACTTAAACAAATTTATTCAGTCGAATCTACATTAAAAAAAAACAATCGTTGTTTTGCGAACATTCCTGCCCAAATTCCGAATGTATAGTCAACATTGTTAAAAGAACGCAATACGTAAGCATTAGCACACAAAAGTGCGTACGAATCCTTAGCGTACTATTGATGCGCAAATGCGTCATACGTACAAGGCTAGGCCGCGGCGTACAGTCTTTAGAGGCAGTCCATATGAGCTAGAAAAATAAGGTGCTCACTGCTAGCTATCAATAAGTGAATAATTTACTAAAAAACTCCGTACAATAAGTGCATAATAGGACACATTGCAGTACCAGAAAAAGAATACACACAGTGGGCTAAAGTGTTGTACCATTAAAAACAGTGTAGCTAAAATACAGCAAAGACTTAAGTATGCAGACATTTTAGTGCAATCAATTTCACATTTGCAAGGATAAAAGGCTCAGATATACGTTTGAGTCTCTCCTCGTGCCTCCTTGGCATGATAAAACACTGTCTGGAACATAATAGTCCAAAATTTTATTGTAATCCACATGAGGTAATATTGTAATCCAAACCAGTAACATGCAATCCACATGGATAATATTAAATAGCAGCAAATAGAAAACCCTTTTTGCAAAGGGGCTCCCAAATAACCTGAGAAAGAGGGGAAAAGGAAAATAGGCGCGCGTAGGTGCAACTTGTACTTTTCTGCAGAATAAGAGGAGTCCTGACAGCCATGTTCATCTGGGTGAGAGTCAAGCGGGGACAATACAAACGATAAAGCAAACAAACAGTGCCAAGTGCCAACTAGCTCTCACCCGTCAGGTGCAGTCCATGGTGTGGCTCCCATAGGTCCTATTGAAGTGTCCTTGACAGCCATTAGTACTTGGGTTCCTCAGATGAGGGACCTGAAGTCTTCCTCGCTGGAACTGCTGCTGGATGACATCAGAGGATGATCCTGCCTCTTGTAGGCTACACTCGCTGCTGTAGTAGAACTCCAGTGCCCTCTTCTTCCGGAAGGCGGACTTGACGGGGTCCGGGTGGTTGTCACGCTGGTGAGCGCTGCAGCCACTTGCGCTTTCTTGGATCCTCCTGCCGGGACAGCAGGGGTAAGGTCTTCTGGCTGCAGCGGTGGAGGCAATGTTGCATCCAGGGAAGAAGCCCCAGCTCCCCTGGCTGCTGCTGACTTCATCTTCCTAACTTGAGTAGGGAGGAAAAAGGGAATTGGCAGGCTTAGGCGCAACTGGGGCATTATTTTCTCTGCTGATGGGGGGAAGCCCTAACAATCTGTGTCCATCTGGATGAGAGCAAACGGGCAATAAAAACAAGTTAACTTAAAAAAATGGCCAACTAGTTCTCACCCGCCAGAAGTAGTCCACATTGTGGCTCCCATAAGTCCTTGCAGACTGTTGAGGGGTCCCTTAGATTAAGGATTGGAAATCTTCCTCACTGCTGCTGCTACTAAAAGACATTAGAGGTCGCTCCTGCCTCTTGTAAGCCATGCTAGCTGATATAGTGGAGCTCCACTGACCTCTAGTAGCGGATTCTGGCAGTGACCAGGAGATCACACTGGCAAGTGTTGTGGCACTGGCAACCTGAGCCTTGAACTTGCTGGAGCATCCGGCTGACGCGACGGGAGTAAGAACCTCCGGCTTCATGGGTTCAGGTAGTCTTCTTCCTCTAGCTGCTGCAGCAGCGGCCTTCATCTTCCAGGGAAGCTTGTACTGTACTACCTTCGGCTGGTAGGAGAAGTTAGTTGCAGTTAGCTGTCTCACTTGAAGAGGGGGTGGTGGTGGCGGCAGACCTGGGATGAGGAGCTCCAACTGAGGTTGGTGCTTTTCTCAAAAGCGCAGGGTGCCATCTTCCATCTCCTGTATACCTATGCCTATGGCTGCCGTATCTTCTGGCCACAATTCAGCGGGTGACATGGGTACCAGAGGCTTGGCTAATACTGTCACTCCAGTGGCAAACGGCCCCTTCAAGGACTTCATAAGGGTATACTCCACTTGGTCACATACAGGCTATGGCGGGGTTGTGGCAAATATGTGCGTTTCACCGAGCGCCGGCCCACAAAGTACTTCTCTGCGGTCTCATCATCAGCAAGGAACCCACTTCCCCGTTCTACAAAGAACTAGAGGACGGTGCCTTTTATCCTTTCTAATTTAGGATCCCCCGGCCTAGGATGATCCAGGACTTGTATGACCCATTCCTTGACAGCCTTTTTGTAATCCCATAATGTCAGGGCATTTGCAGTCACCATGGCTAGGACAATATTATTTTGCCTCAAGGAGTAATCCTTCTTCTTGGGGGTAGGCAAAAACCACAGCCACAGGTGTCTTCTTTGTTCTTAGCTTAGGAATCCAAGTCTCTTCTGGCTCCTCTTTAACCTCTGGGTCTGGGATATCGCTACCCCAATCCATTTCTGCTCAGTTGGGCGCAGCTGCTTCGCCATCTTGCACAGCACACTTGCTCTGGGTCTCAAACTGGAGATAGAGGCGGAGCTACAAGGGAGGAGTCTTCACTCTCTATACTTTCAATGGTAAGCTCCCTGGAGTCCTGGCTTAACGAGCCTGTGAGCCAATCAGAGCAAGTACTTCCCACTAGGTCAGGTGACCGCTTTCTTCCCGGGCTTTTTGCCACACGAATAGCGAACCGTAAAAGTTTGCTAATTAACTGAATTCGTACGCATAAGCGTATAAAGTTACTTATACGTTGCATTAGCATACAATTAAGCATACGAGTACATAGAAAATGCTTAGAAAGCTTATCGAATATTTTCGAATCTAACAGAGCGAATCTCAAAAAATGTGGGTTCGCTTCACAACGGAAAATTTCCAAGATTCAATACAAATCTACGAAGCGGCGAATAGATTCGCTCATCTCTAAATCTATTAAACCTTTTGTACTCCAAAACCTATGTCTGTCAAGCTCTTATGTCCTCCTTAATATTGAATTTCCATGTACAGTAGAGTCATCCAAACTGACTCAGTTGGAATAATTTTCGAGTACATATAATTTATTAATTAGATGTATTCATTTCTTTTGGGGTGGCAAATGAAAAAACAGAAATCCCATCATTTTTTGCATCAGTTTTATTTTACAAGTTTTCAAATATGGTAATAGAATGTTTTATAGAAAAAAAGGCCACTTTTTGTTATCCCACTACAAGGAACATTTTCTTTTTATATAACATACAGGTGCTTACTTGCATTGTGACATGGTTTGATATTTTTATTGGTACTGTTACATGTTCCTTTACTGTTTACCATTGTATAATGTGTGTGGTGGTTGCTGAATATTATAGTTGTGTATCCAGGGCCTTATGTCAGTGTGGCAGTGAACATCTGCCTCTGTTCTATACATACTGGCCATGGATTTTTGTGGGTGTGAACTCTACCGCTGGGACTTGCATCTATTCCCTGTCTATGTCTGTATGGAGAAGTACTGTGTGCCATTATATTCCATGTGGGCTGGTTGCCGTAAATTGTGGATCTATATCAGTAGTCATGTGTCGGTGTGGCAGTGCACAATCACCTGGGGGCGGAATTGTTCTATTGTGATGTGTGTCTCTCCAATCTAGTTCCGTACGGGTTTATTCCAAAGTCTGTCTGAACCTGATCCTGTTGTCCATGTGCTCGATCCATGTGCTCGATCTCGATCTTGTCCATGTGGTTCTGCTATTTAGTTCCTGAGTTTTGTCTGTTAGTGGAGGTGTTCTTTTTCAAGTGCATAGTCCCACTTCTGTGCAAAAATGTTTGCTTCTGAAGTCTTAAGACTGTCCCAGAAGCCTTGCCCTGTATCTACCTCTTCCTGCCTAGTGTGTCTAGATTCCAGAAATCATTGCCCTGTCTGCATACTATTTCTGGTATGTTCGGGTTCCAGAAATTATTGTCCTGTGTGCACTGGTCCCTGCAGTTCTTACTGTTTACATAGGCACAGGTTATATGTCTGAGTCCCTGAAGTCTTCATTCACGTTTGAACAAGTTCCAAGTACATGTCTCTATTTGTCTGCATTCCAAAGGTTTTGGTTCGTATCTGAACAAGATTTCTGTCCATGTCTTTGTATGTCTGGGGTCCATGTCTTTGTATGTCTGAATATGAGAAGATGCTCTGACACAGATTTCAGCCTAGTATTTCACTATCCTCTGTATCGTAAGACACACATTGCACACTTGTATTCTACATTACCATATTTCTCCACCATGCTCCGGATGAATCCTCTGGCACTCATGTTAAAACTCCATAGTCTTTATTGAAAACACATTAAAAACATCCACATTACATAAAATAAAAAAGCAGCAGATTAAAACACAGATAGACAATGACAAATATACAGTGTGAACACTGACTTAGATATCACAATTTAAAATTTGGCTACACGTTGCTTATCTTCAGATCAGGCTGCAGTATTATCAAAAGGTCTAAATTCTGCTCATATGGTTCATTTCAACATGTATCATGCCCTGCTAGATGTGAATAGATTTCTGCATTTGTTAACTATTAAAAAAAAATTAAAAAGATAAGGTTGAGATTGGGACAGCATAGCCTATTGTAACTGAAAATGATGCAGAGTGTAAAGGGGTATTTGAATATCCAACAAATTAAGGGACTAAAAATACTAAATTAAAGCTAAAAAGGAATCAAAAACAATCTTAAACAAGTGGAACACATTGCCTTAAAGAAGATCAATGATAACCATTTTATTACAGTGAGACCCTCCAATAAAAGAGGTTTTATGGAATAGGACAGTGGTCTATATGAAAAGCAAATTATGGAGATGCTACTAGATACACAGGTGTATAATAAATTGGACCATGATCCTACAGAAATATTTTAATATTATTCAAGAAGGAATAGCTTTGGGAGTTTTTTTTCTGAGAAATATGGAGAATATTTAAATAATTCCCAACCTACTACTCCTATTTTTCATGAGCTACCGAAGGCATGCGAAAATGTTTTTCTGCCACCTTTAAAACCCATTATTTCTAGCATAGGATCTTTAATGGAACGTCTGTGCCTGTGACGGGATCTTCAGATGACAAGAGCATCTGGTTATTTACATAGCAGAAGAAGTTTTGAGGATAATGGAGAACCTGTCGTGAGGGTTGAAGTATATATGGGTGACATGTGATGTGGTCGCCCTTTTTACTTCCATCCCCCATGACAGAGCAATTGAGGCATTAGCAGAGCGATTACAAAAAATATACAACTTATTTTCATGAACACAAGGAATTATTTTTATTATCTCATAATTATTTTTCATTCAATAATATATTTTTTTTACAAGTACAAGCATTGTCCAATGGGAGCCTCATTCTCATAATTTCTTGCCAACATTTATGTTAGTTTTTGGTAGGAACGACCCATTTACAATGTTAGCAATCCATACCATCAAAATATTCAATGGTTTGGAAGATACATTAACAAAGTCCTCCTTATTTGGAGGGGGACACCATCAAATATACCCAAGTTTGTATCATATTTAAATGATAATAATGTGAACCTTCAGTTCGCTTTTTCTTTGACTCAGCATGCTATTGATATTTTGGATTTACGATTATATGGTACAGTGTGGACGAATAAAATAGAGACTAGCCTTTATGTGAAGCCTATTACTGGTAACTCCTTGCACATACTTGTCATCCTGTACATGTAACAAGGTATTTACCTAAAGATCCCTCAGTGAACCCCAAAGTTATGAACAAAGTTATGAAAAAAAGACTGTTAAGGAGGGGTGATGCAGCAAATATTATTAACAGTGCCAAACAAAATAAAGATAAAAAATCTAAAACACAATATCTGTATAATAAAAAGAAAGCACATAATTATTTCAATAGAGAGATAATGTTCAGAACTGATTATAGTCTTGATTCTGACAAAAAAATACATACTATCTAAAAAATATTTACCAATTTTGAATAAGGATCAGGATCTGAGAGCCATATTGCAAAAAAAGTTGCCACTTTGTACCAAAGAGGTCGTCTACTATTGACAATATTGTCGCACCCAGTTTATACTTGGACAAAAATAGGAATAAAGAGGAAAATCAACCATGGCCTAATGCTAAGGAATCCTAATAATGTAAAGGTACACAATGCAATTTATGTATGTTTATGTTGAAAACAAAAGAGATTGTAATTGAATAATATAAAAAATTGAACTTTCGGTATAAATTCTTTCATAAACTGCTTATCAACACATGTTATTTATGGTATAGAGTGGCAAGCATATTCATTGCAATATGTGGGTTGCACCACATGTCAATTACATAAAAGAATAGATGAGCATGTATGGGATATATTGAATCAGGGCACTCAACATACCTCAGTGGTTTCCCAACATTTAATTTTCTCCCATGATAGGAATATTTTGAACATTTTGAACAACAAATTGTTGGGCATAGAGAAGGTAGAAAAACCTATGAGAAACGATGATTGGGAACATAAGGTCCTCAATAGGGAAGGTTTCTGGATTTGGGAAATAAATACTAGAGCCCCTAAGGGCCTAAATTTACGTACAGATCATATGTATTTCTTCTAAATGATATGTTTTGTTTCTGAACATTATCATTATTATCTCATTTGTTAGGGATAAAGTCACCTGGATAGAAACTTGTTGTCTTTCACAAAACGTTTCTTCTCCTAAATATGGAAATGATGTAAGAGGGTATAAACTGTTTGATGGAATTATATTCCGTGAGGAAGGATGTGTCTATACATCCAAAACGCTTGCATTTCTATCTGCTGTTATTTTTTATTTTATGTAATGTCAATGTTTTTATTGTTTTTGTTTTTTTTTTTATAAAAACTATGGAGTTTTAACACCAAGAGTGTCAGGGAATTCATCAGGAGCATGGTGAAGTAGTATGGCCTGAAATGACAAAGTTTCAGTGTAGACTATATCTCTGTGGTACTGCATGACAGGGCAAGCTAAGTATACACACATTATTCTTAATTTACACATTTCTATATTTTGCAAAAAAAAATAAAATAAAAAATAAATAAAAAGTTGAACTGTCTGGAGATGCCCTGACACAGATTTTGGGCTAGTATTTCAGGTGTCCTCACTGAGATTTAAAAAGCTATCTATCTTCTGGAAAATAAAAACGTGTTATAAATTGTATTGAGCTTTTTCCCTCCACACCACCCAAAAAACAAAACAAAATAAAAAAAAAAACCTAGTGAATTTCAGTTAAAATGTACGTAAAAAAAAAAAGTAACTGCTTTTAAGGTTCGGCAACAGTTCCAGCTTCTCACTTCTCACTCTCTGGCTAAAAGCTTTCCCTGACTTTCCCTATGCTACACAATTATTTCTAGCCTTTCCTTTCACTGTCCCTCACACTAGAATAGAATCTTGATTGTGACTATACACTGTCCCTAAGATTTCCATCAAACACTGCTACACCCATCTATCCTCATTCGCAGACCAACACAGAATGATGTTCGGCTCATTTTGCGAGGGTACCTCCCTACCTACTGCAGCACTGATTGGCTCATCCAGGCTGTCATCATGTAAGCCAATCAAGACAAGCCCTCCACCCACACTTTCTCCCAGGGTCATGTGACCATCCTTTTTTTTCCTCCCCCATGCCTTTTCCTGCCAACATGTGCAGTAAAATAGGGCTGCATGCTGTTTTACTAGATTACTCCAAAGTGAACCTGAAAAGCTGCGGGTTTTTCTGGCGGATAAATTTTGGAAAGTTTGTAATGAATCTGGTTTACTATAAACTGATTCACTCATCTCTATGTTATTGCCTTTTTTCTTGTCTGCATAGGAACCTTGGACTTATGAATCTATGGTACACTTAAGGGTTACACAAGGAGCTGTGAAAAATGAAAGATGGAATCTGGTTGCTTGCTATGGGCAACGAAGCCAGTTCTACTTTACACCAGTTTGATAAATCCCCTTTAACATTTTTAGTCTTCTAGTAGCACCCCGATTCCTAAGGCTGGCCAGTAACAGCCTGGGAATTGGGACTGCATTATGCATAAAATCACACTCTTCTGAAAATGTAAAAATGGGTGTATAAGAAGTCTAAATGGCTGCTGTTAAAAATACTATATGGTGGTCATTGTAAGGTTAAAGAGGAAATGGCTGTTATAGCTATCAAATGTATATTACACTGTAAGAAATCTACAAACTATATTTCACTCAAGATAGATTACACTCCTTATAAGAATTATATAAAATAGTGTTGGGTGCTTTCACAAATTTCCCTGCACTTTTGCATTTTCAGTGCCATTTTTTACAACATTTTTTCACACTGTAGATCTGTAGTCATCTGAAGGTTTATGGGAAAGGTGAAACACAGAACATGTGTTTTGATACTGGAGTTAGGTGGGTTTTTGTGTCTTCCTGGCTTCTTTTCAAAAACTCAGCATGCTATACAGTGGCACTCATCATTTTTTTCAGGGGGTTTTACATCATCTTCATTACAGGGAAAAACACCATGAAGAAAACTGGTAAAAAAAGACAAAATGAATGTATGTAAAGACCCTCAATGTGGTTGTCTGATTTAGAAAATTCATGTTAAATACTCTTTATGCAAGTCTAATATGTTGATTATCAACACAGTGACTCGAAAAAGATTCTTTTACATTCAGACACCCGTGGAGCTTTATTCAGACACTCCACGGGCGTCTGAATTAAAGGGAACCTGTCATCTCCGAAACACCCCCTGAACTAGAGTAAGTGTTGTATAGTGTAAGTGATGCTGAATCCGATTATGAAAGTTTTATCTTCATACTCACTTCCATTCCGACGCTGTGCTCCCACAAACTTGCAGTAAAATGCACTCACTGGACTCTTCTTTGAGTCCTCTCCATTATGTGAGTGAGCACTGGAGTCCAGTGAGTGCATTATACTGCTGGTTTGTCAGAGCACAGCGTCAGAATGCAAGTGAGTACGAAGATAAAAATTACATATTCGGATTCAGCATCGCTTACACTATACAACGCTTACTCTAGTTCAGGGGGTGTTTCGGAGATGACAGGTTCCCTTTAAGCTTTAAGCAGAGCCAGAGATCCTGACACAGTCTGGTTCAGAGAGGGAGAGGTCCAGCCAACGAGAGCTTATAATCTATAGGTTAAAGGGGAAGGACACAGGAGGTGAGGGTAAAGATGCTTATCTTACTGTGTGGTGGCAGCATGCAGGTATAGTAGTAGGCACTCCCGAAGAGGAGGGTTTTCAGGTTACTTTTGAAGACTTGGTTGTTGGGGAAGAGTCTGATGTGCTAGGGTAGAGAGTTCCAAAGTACGAGATAGGCGGGTGAGAAATCTTGTAGACAATTGTGTGAAGAACAGATAAGAGGAGAACAAAAAATTATTTTAAGTGAGGATATACCTAAGACATCCCCATTAATATCAGGAATGTCATTGTATATCCTTATACAATGACAAATAAATTCCCTATAATGAAGAGAACCCTTATCAATATTCCCTATGAGATGTTATAGAGGGCATTATCACCTGTTTTGCACCCCTCAGCTATAATATTCATGCTATGCGAACCCTTGTATCTACTGCAAAGGTAATGCCTGGCTGGCTGTGACTTTCTTCAGTTGTTAGCAGGGAAGGTCAAGAGCTTGCCCTTTTCCAATGCCTTTCTTAGAGGGGGTTGCCTCTTATGAAACAAACCTGTTTAGGATCCTTTTTTTATAGGTCAATTGCCCATATCTCAGAATCCCGATCTGATGTTCAGGATCCCTTTTTTTCAGGCCAACACCTGTAATCTCCTTTCTATGTGTCTGTCAATTCTGACAAGGGTTACTATTATTTCCTGGATAGGCCATAAAAAAATGGGTAGATTTTCCCAAGTCTATAAAGAATTATAGATTTTTTTAATTGTATTTATCATCATTTGACAGTTCACAGTAATAGCACCTCATGTGTTCAGATGCGCAAGATCAGATATATAAATATACTAGCAGAAGGACCCTGCTTCGCCCGGGTAGATTTCATATATTTCATTTAATGTTTGCGTGTGTGTTGAGCCCGAGCACTATATTCGCTCGATGCGATGCTCGAGTCTCCTCCCTGCACGTTTCCTCGCTGCTACGCAGCGAATAAACGTGCGGGAGGGTGCTGGCAATCACTGTAATGCCATAGCCATGTTGATTTGTACGCTAATGTGTACGAATTTGTATGCTGTGCTTCCACCATTTTCTCACGTTTCCCTATCAACCAGACACCCTCCCCTCTGCAGAGCAGGGGGTGCCTGGTCTTCTCCCATTGACGTTCATTATACTCGGGTGCTCGGCGAGCACTCAAGCACCACCTAGTGTTCGGCCAGAGCACCCAAGCATTGGGGTGCTCGATCATCACTAATAAAACTGACTTTTGCTGTTTGGTAAATATGCAGTGTGTTTGAATAGAGAAGGCCAACTGATGTGTTTGGTCACATGACCCTCCATTGGCAGCTATCTTATGGACATGACCTCTATGTGGACAGCACATACGATCTGCCAAAGAGGACATGGCTTTTGAAATATAGCAAACAGCACAAAAAAGACTATATTAGGCTACTGTACTTTCACACTTGCGTTGTTAATTCAGGTACTGAGATCTGGCAGAGAATCTCTATACCTGAATTAAACTGATCCGTTTTGATTTTGCACATCACGTGCATCAGTGCAGTTAGGATGCAGTTGTGCGATATCAAAACTGAAAAAAAACGGATCAGGCACTAAATACATTAAAAGTTAATGGGTGACGGATCCAGTTTTTTAGTCTCCTAAAAAAACGGATCCGTCACCATTGACTTACATTGGTTTCAGTTCCTGATGAGTTTCTTTCAGTTTTTATGACCGGACACAAAATTACAGCTTGCTGCGGTTTTGTGTCCGTTCACAAAACTGAAAGCTGCCTGAACTGAAGATATCCTGATGCATTCTGAACGGATCTCTTTCCATTCAGAATGCATGGGGACAAAACTGATCAGTTTTTTTCCGGTATTGAGATCCTCTGCTGGATCTCAATACTGAAAAACCACAACGCAAGTGTGAAAGTAGCCTTAGTAAGTGCCGCATAGTCATCTTAAATACAGAACGTTTGTGTTTTCTATAGGCCAGCACTATTGGCATAAGACAGAACTTCAATACTGCACCAGTGGTAGTACCAATTTCTGGGACATAAATCTCTTTTTATGATTGGGTGTCAGGCCTACTTGACACCGAGGCCTATAACAGGGGATGTTTTGCCTGAATGACAGGTATAAAAATAGTCATGAAACTTTTCTGGTCGCCTTATAAAATCATATATTTGTGACAAAGTTTAATGATGATTCATAACAACAAACCAATATAGTACACTATCTCCTGAATAACCAATAGAAATACAAGCATATATACAGTGCCTTGCGAAAGTATTCGGCCCTCTGGAACTTTTCAACCTTTTGCCATATTTCAGGCTTCAAACAAAAAGATATAACATTTTAAATTTTTGGTGAAGAATCAACAAGTGGGTCACAATTGTGAAGTGGAACAAAATTTATTAGATCATTAAACTTTTTTTGTAATAATAAAACTGAAAAGTGGGGCGTGCAAAATTATTCGGACCATTTACTTTCAGTTCTGAAAACTCACTCCAGAAGTTCATTGAGGATTTCTGAATGATCTAAAGTTGTCCTAAATGACTGATGAAGATAAATAGAATCCACCTGTGTGTAATCAAGTCTCCGTATAAATGTACCTGCTCTGTGATAGTCTCAGGGTTCTGTTTAAAGCACAGAGAGCATCATGAAGACCAAGGAACTCACCAGGCAGGTCCGTGATACTGTTGTGAAGAAGTTTAAAGCTGGATTTGGATACCAAAAGATTTCCCAAGCTTTAAACATCCCAAGGAGCACTGCACAAGCGATCATATTGAAATGGAAGGAGTATCAGATCACTGCAAATCTACCAAGACCCGGCCATCCCTCTAAACTTTCATCTCAAACAAGGAAAAGACTGATCAGAGATGCAGCCAAGAGGCCCATGATCACTCTGGATGAACTGCAGAGATCTACAGCTCAGGTGGGAGAGTCTGTCCATAGGACAACAATCAGTCAAACACTTCACAAATCTGGCCTTTATGGAAGAGTGGCAAGAAGAAAGCCATTTCTCAAAGATATCCATAAAAAGTCTTGTTTACAGTTTGCCACAAGCCACCTGGGAGACACACCAAACATGTGGAAGAAGGTGCTCTGGTCAGATTAAACCAAAATCAAACTTTTTGGAAACAATGCAAAACTATATGATTGGCATAAAAGCAACACAGCTCATCACCCTGAACATACCATCCCCACTGTCAAACATGGTGGTGGCAGCATCATGGTTTGGGCCTGCTTCTCATCAGCAGGGACAGGGAAGATGGTTAAAATTGATGGGGAGATGGATGGAGCCAAATACAGGACCATTCTGGATGAAAACCTGTTGGAGTTCGCAAAAGACCTGAGACTAGGACGGAGATTTATCTTCCAACAAGACAATGATCCCAAACATAAAACAAAATCTACAATGGAATGGTTCAAAAATAAACGTATCCAGGTCTTAGAATGGCCAAGTCAAAGTCCAGACCTGAATCCAATTGAGAATATGTGGAAAGAGCTGAAAACTGCTGTTCACAAACGCTCTCCATCCAACCTCAAAGAGCTCGAGCTGTTTTGCAAGGAAGAATGGGCAAGAATTTCAGTCTCTAGATGTGCAAAACTGATAGAGATATACCCCAAGCGACTTGCAGCTGTAATTGCATTAAAAGGTGGCACAACAAAGTATTAATGCAAGGAGGCCGAATAATTTTGCATGCCCCACTTTTCAGTTTTATTATTACAAAAAAAGTTTAAATGATCCAATAAATTTTGTTCCACTTAACAATTGTGACCCACTTGTTGTTGATTCTTCACCAAAAATTTAAAATGTTATCTCTAATTTAATCTTTTTGTTTGAAGCCTGAAATGTGGCAAAAGGTTGAAAAGTTCCAGCGGGCCAAATACTTTAGCAAGGCACTGTATCATATCATTTGAATCTATTATATAGCTTAATATTATACTAAGTACAAACTGAATGTTTTGAGTTTTTAATATGCGCTTGTATATGTACTTACCCTCAACAAAAAACTATTCTGTGTGGCACTGGTTAAAGTCATATTTCTAGTACTAGTAATGCACAGAAATGTATCAGGTTTGACAAGTCAATGGTGTCAATGGTGATTCTTCTAAAGTCATTGAATCATATGTTATATTTTGCCCTCAAAATGACAAGAAAACTTATTAGATATGACACAAATTGTAACAAAATTGTGCTACTACTGAAAGGCATCTGTTGGAAACTGAAAAAGATGAAGCAGAGCATGACTTGTATTTATGTTTTGTACTGAGCCATAAAATGCAAAGAGAAAAAACAAACACTCACAATGATGCTGATGAAATACATGCAATAAACAAGACAAATATAAAATATAGATAAATATAAAAGTGTATAGCTTATTCCTATTTATGTTAAAAATAAAACAACATAAAAAACTTTATCATGAAACATTTTTTTTAAATCAAAAATTTTTTGGAGGGCATTCAGGTTGTTTCTCACTATAAGTATGTATCATGTGTCCACATGATCTTCATATTACGTAAACTATGATCCTCTTGACTTTCTTCTCTGCATCTTGCTGAAACTGGTTGCTCATCATGAATATTCAGTATCAGACAAGCTCCTTTAGTGTATAACATTTCTTCTTCCTTTCCAAGCACATATGTACTGTAGAAACCATAACACTTCTTTCAATGCAATAATATATTTTATTAAAACACTTTCATTCATTCATTCAATCATTTGTATTCATCAGATAATTAAGAATCATGAAATACAACATAAACAGAAAACTGCCGTTTGGGTTCTCGCAGGACATGGTTATGGCAGTCGTCTGTAGCAAAGTACAAGAATGAATGTAGGTAAAGAACAGCTGTACTATCTAGAGAATAGGGCTCTTCAAATGGTACAGCCACACTTTCCCTACATTCTTTTTTCTACCCTGGCACAAATCACTGCTATGATTGAAGTCTGAGAAGGCTGAAACAGTGGCAGATTTCTGTTTCTGATGTGGTATTTCTCAAGTGAGTTTTGTTTCAATGAAATGGATTATTTCCATTAAATAATAGTTCATGGTTTATTGACTTGACTTGGCACCTATATCGTGGAGTCCTGACCATAAGACTTAATCTAGACTTACCTCCACAAGCAGAATGTTAATTGACTTGTTATGTGACCCCCGTTTGAAGAGACTGCAGTGTTACTTCACTTTAATGGAGTGACTACTTGCAGTTACACTACACAAGTTAGACAGTGTGTAGTTAAGCAGTGAAGAAGGAGCAGTGCTCACACGAGTACTGCAGTCTCTTCAAACAATCTGATATTGATGACATACTGAGGTTTTTTTATCAATATACTAGGGCTGTAAAACCCAAATAAAGTGATCATTGAAGCCTCAGTCTCTAGGCAGACATATTAGATATTCATGCCTAAGACTACTTTTACACTAGCATTTCTCTTTTCTGGTATTGAGATCTGTCATAGGGTCTCAATGATAGAAAAAAATGCTTCTGTTTTGTCCCCATTCATTGTCAATGGGGACAAAACGTAACTGAACAGAACAGAATGCTCCAAAATGCATTTCGCTCCACTAGGCTGCATTCTCATACCGGAGAGCAAACCGTAGCATGCTGCGGTTTTCTTTCCATCATGGGATTGACACAATCTGACACAATAGAAAATGGATCCATCCCCCATTGACTTTCAATGGAGTTCTTGACGGATCCGACTTGGCTATGTTAAAGATAATACAACCGGATCCATTCATAATGGATGCAGATGGTTGTATTATCAGTAACATAAGTGTTTTTGCTGAACCCTTGCTAGTGTGAAAGTGTTAGTGTTAGTGTGAAAGTAGCCTAAATAAATAAATAAAAAAAACAGCTCAGTAGAAAACTAATATAAAATAACTCATATAACTGAATCCTCCTATAAGATTACAAGACCTGTTTCACACTGTAGTAGTTCCAGCAGAGAACAGCCTGCCAGAGCAAATGCTTGGCGACCCCATTGACTATAATGGGGTCCGGTGGAGATCTGGCTGCTACCTAGCAAATATTGCTGCACACATTATAGTCAATGGGACCAGTGGGCATTCTGGTAAGATCAGGCAATGCCATATCCATAGAGCTTTGCTTTGCTTGTCTGTACAAGAACAGACTCCTGAACTGCTGCTGCCAGTGTGAAACAGGCCTTAGTGCCTAATGGCTGCAAAGTCCACCTGCCACATAAAGCACCAGTATTATAAATAGCACAAGTTACATATTGAGGGCTCAAGGTGTTCATGTTATACCTATTGATTACATATTACTATTTTACTAAGTATTTATGCTTGCATGCGACTACTAATCACAATGTAGAATCTCCAGGGAAGTAGAAAAAATAATGAATAAAAAATAGACAACAGATTCAAACACAAGTGTTCAACATTAAAGGAGATAAAATCACTGAGTTCCCATGCCTCTCCTGAAACTCATAAGTACTGCATCTATTAGATTACTGTACGTGAGATATTGGATGTTTATGACAACTACTCCCATGCAACTTCCTAAATAAGCTCTAGAGACAGAAAACAAACGCAAAGAAATGAATTCATTTATATTCAGTGTCAATCTTGTCAAACATTCAAACAACCCCATAACTGTCAGAACATTCACAGGTCAATATTCGTTAAAAATACTCTTGCAGCGTTAATTGACATTTGCTCCAGATTTTTAAGGTTATGTTTTTTGCCTGCTGAAATGTATCAAATGCCAGTAATTAAAGTGAACTAAAGCGGAATTAATTTTCAACCAGCTGGCAGGTTTTGTGTTTGCCTTTTCTTTTCTTTCATTTTTAATCATCTCTCTACACCTTGAATACTTTTTCAGACACTGGAATCATATCCCTGCTTTTCAATTTCCTTATCTGCTTTTACATTTATTCAGCAATGTAAGCAAGGTCTGTGTAGGTGATATCTTTGGATAGCAAATTATGTTGTCAGTCCAATTTCTGGGTTGTATTCCATTATACAGAATCTGCTCATCCAACCCTTATTGACAATAGATTCACAAGGTGAGTAAACAAGACGGCAAATTGATTGTCTTGTGGCATGGCTAGCAACAAGTGGATACTAAAAGGTGAAGGGAAGTGAAGAAAAATACTGAGAATCATAATAATTGTTGCCTAACCAAACTTAGTTGGACATATCAATAATGTGCATTAATATTTCTCTAGAACAGAGTAAGAAAATATTATCACATCCCAAACCAGGGCTGAGAAATCAGTAGATATGAAAAAAGCTAACATTTGAGAAGGTCACAATAAGTATAGAGAGATGTAGAGAGATGTGTTTCACTCATATCTTCTATCTATTGAACCAAATAGATAAGAAATCTATGGACTTTATGGGGAGAATTTATCATCCCCACTACACCAGTTTTCTGGCGTCAAAAAGTTGCAAACCCAGTGTTTATGACTTTGTAAACGTCATTGGGTCTAAATGGTACAAATAGCAGGTCTTCGTTGCTTTCACCACTTTCTGAAAAGAGAACCTGGCAGTGCAGAGTGTGGATGTGGAAATTGGCTCTGGCCCATTAATTATCATTTACAAAATATTTCTGGTGATGACTGCAACCTATGGCAGCTATGGATTGGAGTAGATTTCAGTATAGGCACATGGACTGCCACAAAACGCTCCTAATTTATGATGAGGCTTGATCCTTGTAATAATTTAATGACATCTTCTGTAAAATGCTTGATAAATGCCCCTCTATGTCTCCTCAAGTGGGACCGACTTATCTATGACCCTGGTATACAGTTTATCATTGCCATACTGAAGGAGACTTTAAAAACTGAGAAATAGACATTGCAGTCTTACGAACTATGAGGATGCATTTGCTTGATTTAAAGTTAAAGGGGTATTCCCTTTTTAAACAGCCAGATCCACATAATATGACATAAATGGCTGACAAATGCAACACTCTCTCTCCTTTCAGTTCTTTGGGAGTTTTGTAAGCAAGCACACTTTCAGTATTGCCACCTCTTTTGGACCTGGCGAACACAAGATAACCAGGGGTCGTGGCATATTGGCTATTAGTAGCTAATGTTAAAATGAGGGACTGTTTTCTCCTGAAGCTTCTATAGGTACAAGTGTTACAGAGGAAAACTGAAAAGCTAATAAAATTCATAGATCTTTTATTATGTTTATTAGGCCGTTAAACCATCCTGTTGCACAAAATCATTTATTTTATTCTAAGCTGTTAATAAGCATTAGAATATCATTTAGTCTTTATGACAGTATAATTATTAATGTGCACATTTTGCATTCCTGTATGCTCCACATAAGTCCATGTGATTCATTACATGGTTGTCATTTACAAAATAATAAAAAAAGGAACAAAGGGTATACTTTTTACTATTTCACAAATTATATGGTAGTCTCCAGGTATTAATTTATCTCACAACATATTGGATGTTTTATCTTTTGTTACTACACCTGCTGAGGTCTACTAAACCAGTGAAAAGACTAGTCATATAGTTTAACATAATTTTATGTTATTACAGTTCCTTTACTAAAGGTTAGCCTTGCATAGCCTTGTGTTAGGCAGTACTACTTAAAGGGTTTGCTCCAGGTTTTAACAATTTTTGAGCTATCCCCAGGATAGGTAATTAAAGGGTTTTTCTGGCCACATATATTGTTGACCTACAGACACCTGGTACACCTGCCAAATAGCTATTTGAAGAGGAAGCAGTGCCCCATGCCGAGATGAAGTGCAGTGCAATGAACAGGAAGCTGAGATTGCATGGAGCACTGCCTCCTATTCAAACTGCTGAACGGCTGGGGTGTTGAGTGTCGGACCCCCGACGATCAGAAATTGATTACCTATTCTAAGGATAGGTCATCAATATATCTGGCTAAAATCAGACTTTGGCACAAGAACCACACAGCTGCTTCCAATGTGTTGTGGACACAGATGCTTACTGCAGCACTGCTCCTATTCACCTCATTAAATAATTTACCTATTTATTAGATTTTTACCTTATATAACTATTCAAATAATTATATAATTATACATACTAACATATGTAAAAAGGGGCAAACAAAGAGCAATAATATGCTTATTTTATATTTTCATTGTAGTCCCAACGACGTGTTACATTCCATCTACCTGATGGCTCCCAAGAAAGCTGCAGTGACAGTGGCCTTGGAGACCATGACCCTGTAGGAAGCGGAACTATGATCTCACAACCTCTTCCTCTGGTTCAGGCACAGGATGAATTCTATGACCAAGCTTCACCGGACAAGAGAACTGAAGCTGATGGAAACTCCGACCCAAACTCTGGTAAGTGAGTTACTTATTTTTCTTTTCTTAGATGTAATTTGTTGGTTGTATTATTTTAAATCTGAAAAATCATTGTGGATGCAAATAAATGTAGATGTGAATAGTTATTGAAATAGTTACTGGTTGTTTTACTAATACTTCTCAGGCTTTATTTAGATATGCCTTGTTTTACTGTTGGTTGTCTAGTGATTTGTGGCCTTTTTCTTATTGACATAAGAAGCATTTAATCACTTTGCATCAAGTTCTTTTCTCCAATTTCTTTGATATTACCATATAATCTACTAAAACTTCTTTATCTGTTGAAAGATTGAGACCATAACATATTTCTTGCAGTCGGGTCCAGTACTGGAAATCTAGGTATTGTACTGTTGCACTCATTTATGAAAACTAAATATCCAATAGGAGTCATTCCTTTTTTATGTTTTTATTTATTCATTGCTTCTTTATATTATGAAAACAATGCAAAATGCAGTTTGGCTAATGCTAGTATATACAGTACATTAGAGAACTTTGAATACATTAAAGGGAACCTGTCATCTCCGAAACACCCCCTGAACTAGAGTAATCTGTGTATAGTGTAAGTGATGCTGAATCCGAATATGTAATTTTTATCTTCATACTCACTTCCATTCTGAAGCTGTGCTCCCACAAACCAGCAGTAAAATGCACTCACTGGACTCTTCTTTGAGTCCTCTCCATTATGTGAGTGAGCACCGGAGTCCACTGAGTGCATTTTACTGCTGGTTTGTCAGAGCACAGAGTCAGAATGGAAGTGAGTATGAAGATAAAAATTACATATTCGGATTCAGCATCACTTACACTATACACCGCTTACTCTAGTTCAGGGGGTGTTTCGGAGATGACAGGTTCCCTTTAAGTGAATGAATCATTCTATGTTTTGGTAGGGTGTGAATCATTTCAGAATTTTTCTTATTAGTTTTGGTTGATTCACATGTGTCCTGTTTTGGAAACGGAATCTTTTTGCTGCTTACAGTAAAAATTAGGAATTCCTGATCACTGTACATGCCTTATACTGTATTGTCTCTGCTGTAGCCAAATGAACATGGTCACCAGTAAAGCGAAACTATGTGACTCTTGCGCATTCACTATTACTATAAGTAGCGGCGCATGCTTTACTATATTACAGAGCAAATCTGAACTCGATTTGTTGATTGCACTGCAATCCATAACAAATTCCAGTTAGGATTTGTTATATAATACAGTTCAGCATGTGCTGCTACTTATAGTAACAGTGCATATGCAAGACTCACATAGTTTACTTTACTGCTGACCATGTTCATTTGGCCACAGCCAAAGACAATATAATATAAGGCACCTATATTTACTGTAAGTAGCAAAAAGATTTGGATTCATCCAAACACTAGTTTATATTCATTGATAGTTATTTAAAAAGTTCTGTGGGCTACAATTTAGACTTGAACATGGGACATTTTGTAAGTATATATATTTTACTGTGTATTTTCCACCTTGAAGACTCATATTAAGCAGCTTACAGGTATTTCTCCACGTCAAATTAGCTTTCTAGGGCACTGACTTTGATGTTCCTGAGATTCAATTAATACATACTAAGACTCAAGCAAATCCCCTAAAGACTTATTTGATCTTAATTATAAAACCCTATTCACTTCTGGCCAAAAAGCCATAAAATCCTGGTCAGCCCTCCTTTCATTCTGGATGGGGAGAAAGAACTTAATAAAGAGCTTAAAGGGATTCTGTCACCACGATTTTGCCTATTAAGCTATTTACACTACTGGATTCAGCTGATCATAAGGATTTCCAAAACGTTATTGTTAAAGGTCATAGATGAAGATTTGATGCTAAAAAAACCTTTTTTAACAACTGCCAATCACTTACTTAAGGAGCCCGGGGGGATGTGCCCAGCGCCGTTGGAGCCTGGCCACGGCGAGACCGCTTGAGGTACTGCGCCTGCGCGGGATTATAGCCATGACGGAGCTTCACTGCTTGAAGCAGTGAAGTGAATATTAATGAGGTGGGCGGTCCTGGGCTCCAACGGAATCGCCGTGGCCGGGCTCCAACGGCGCTGGGCACATCCCCCCCGGGCTCCTTAAGTAAGTGATTGGCAGTTGTTAAAAAAGTTTTTTTAGCATCAAATCTTCATCTATGACCTTTAACAATAACGTTTTGGAAATCCTTATGATCAGCTGAATCCAGTAGTGTAAATAGCTTAATAGGCATAATCGTGGTGATAGAATCCCTTTAAGCCTACCTAAATACATTTACCTTTTTCAGATGTTTCTCATTCAAGTCTCGCAGTTGTACTTATCCAAGGTAAATAATTTTTTCTTTATATCTGGAATAAGGACAGGCCATGTCACAATTTGCATACTCTTACTCTCACCATAAAAGGTGGAATGTGCAATTCCAATATCTACATCTATTATAAAGCTACACTACTTAACCACACATTCAATTGGGCTAGAAGCCCCAAATCAAAAGTATGGTTCTCCATAGAGGAGGCTTTGTCCCCTTTGACACTTTTCTCACCTTTGTCTGCAACCTCTAAACTGACATTTAACCCCAACCTCACTAAAGTTAAGGTGGATTTTTGGAGGAAGGTTTCTGAACACCTGTCTCTGATCCCCCAACCACTTTTGCATATCTCAGATATATCAGACTTACACTTAGACACATCTAAGCCTAATAAATCCTACACACTAACTCATTCTGTAGTTTTTTTTTTCACCAAATATTATCTGATGGCACCATCATTGCCTTACAAGACTTGCGAGTCATACCATCTTTATCTAAACTCACATTTTTGAACTATATAATACTTAGCAATAGCCCTAAACCTTATTACACAAGGCAGTCCCTCTATACCTCCTTTGAATGGTTATGTGCTCAAGCATCTCCACCTAGAAAGACATGCTTCTCTATAATACACTACTTACATTAGACATCCCTTTAACTTTTTCTTATTTTTTTACTAGATGTTTACCCTTTCACTAATACTCTAAACTCTAGACTTTTATGCAGATCCAAATAATTTATTTTCCACTTTTCAACCTTGCTCTCTTTTCCCTTCAATTGTGCCCCCCTCTTGATCGCCACTACCACCTTGTTTTCTTGGAAATATTGAATTTATTGAAGACATATTAAAAAGGGAATCTACCCTTGACCCTCAAGAAGAAATGGAATGAAACTACCACTATAAATAATCTCTTTTATTTCTGATTTTATATGATATAATTTATTTTTTCTTCTTTTTTTGATTCATCGACATACATTGAATACAATAAAAAGAACACTGAAAGCAAAAGAAAACGTACTGAAATTCAAAGTAAAACAAACAGTAATCCAACCATTGGAACTACTCAACTTACAGTATAAAGATTCTGCACTGAATTCACCTGCAGAACCTAAAGTTCTGCATATTTCTGAATAACTGATGACTTATGGATGAACAGGTACAACATTTTAGAGGGAGCTAAAAATTATGACTTTAGAGCTTGAAATTCATTACGTATATAGAGAGATTTAAAGGAGTTATTCAAAGGGAATACACTTAGTAAACATGGGACAGAATGGGTTATGAGTCTCACAAGGTCCAAACTGGTCTTCATTTCTTTATCTTAACTCCACACACAAAAAATGCCTGAAGATGCCTGTTTAGTCAATCACTGGCTGCAGTGGTGACCCACTTCAACCAGTGAATGAAATGGGAAAGGTTAGTAGTAGAGTGCTTCTTTGCTTCCTTTAAAGTAAAGATTTATTTTGTAACTATGTGTGGTATATTTAGGTGGTAAGAATTTTGAAAATATTTTCAACCATGATTTAGTTGATTTTTCTTACTAAGATATATAATACTGTGATTCTTATCATTGGCTTGAAAGATGGAGTACCCACCAACAATTAGATGTATCTCCAGAACAATTGCTGAATCTACTGGTATTAAGAGTACATTGTGATTATATTTTTACTTTATTAATCCTACATTCTACCAAGCAAGTTTTGTCATCCATTTATATTCAAAAACAAATCAAGATTAAAGGGAATGAGTCATCAGAAAATGACCCATTGTTTAAATTGTGTTTTACGTTGAAAAGATTGACTTTTTTCCATGTCAATATCTATATTTAAAATTGTATATAATCCTGCAATTTTCACACTGGCCACTAGACCTAAAATATGTTAAGACTTCTTGTCTTTTGAAGGCAGCTACATAGTCCATAGACACAATGGGCAGTAGCTAACTCCTGTGAGTTATATGGAAGAGTTTATCAGGCATGTTCTGTGACCTGTGTAGAGGTCATGTGTGAGCTAATAAGCTGTGGTATTATCTATTCTGAATTGCGGATCCTGTGCTATCTATGCAGAGATGCTACTTATTAGAATTTTGCCTGTGATGATTATGAGATAGCTACTGAAAAGTTACCTGTACAGAACAGGAAATCATGACTTATTATAAGGCCTAGTGGCCAGTGTGAAAATTGCAGTATTATGTAAATGTGTATTACATATTGATATATAGTTATTTGGGGAAAAAATCACTAAAAATAAAAAAATAACATAAAAATGTTACTTAAACAGTAGGTCATTTTCTGATGACTATTCCCCTTTCAAATAAATCGTCATATACATAATCTGAGCTTTTTTTCAGTAAATGATAAGATCTGTATCTTATGCCCCAGCTCTGACTATTGGTTATATATGTATTGGCTTAGAAGTTGTTTCAAAGCTATAGTATATTTATTACGTTTTAGTAGTGTTGGTCAATGATACCTACTTCTTTCACTGCACTATATGTTTATCTGACAATCTGACAGTGGACTAGTCAGATCTGCATTAGACTAGTGTATTTATTAGCCTGATGGATTGATGAGTTTCAGTGTAATGTTTGGAATCATTTGTTAGAGATTTACTTACATAGTAACATAGTTTGTAAGGCCGAAAAAAGACATCTGTCCATCCAGTTCAGACTGTTTTCCTACAAGTTGATCCAGAGGAAGAAAAAAAAACTCCTGTGAGGTAGAAGCCAATTTTCCTCACTTTAGGGGGAAAAATTCCTTCCTGACTCCAATCAGGCAATCAGAATAACTCCCTGGATCAACGACCCCTTTCTAGTAACTATAACCTGTAATACCCTCCAGAAATACATCCAGGCCCTTCTTGAACTCTTTTAGTGAACTTACCATCACCACCTCCTCAGGCAGAGAGCTCCATAGTCTCACTGCTCTTACCGTAAAGAATCCTCTTCTATGTTTATGTACAAACCTTCTTTCCTCCAGATGCAGAGGATGTCCCCTCGTCACAGTCACAGTCCTCGGGATAAATAGATGATGGGAGAGATCTCTGTACTGACCTCTGATATATTTATACATAGTTATTAGATCTCCCCTCAGTCGTCTTTTTTCTAAAGTGAATAACCCTAATTTTGATAATCTTTCTGGGTACTGTAGTCCACCCATTCCAGTTATTACTTTAGTTGCCCTTCTCTGAACCATCTCCATCTCTGCTATGTCTGCCTTGTTCACAGGAGCCCAGAACTGTACACAGTACTCCATGTGTGGTCTGACTAGTGATTTGTAAAGTGGCAGGACTATGTTCTCATCACGGGCATCTATGCCCCTTTTGATGCAACCCATTATCTTATTGGCCTTGGCAGCAGCTGTCTGACACTGGCTTCTACATCTTAGTTTGCTGTTCACTAAAATTCCTAGGTCCTTTTCCATGTCAGAGTTTCCCAGTGCTTTACCATTTAGTATGTACTGGTGACTTGCATTATTCCTTCCCATATGCATAACCTTACATTTGTCAGTGTTAAACCTCATCTGCCACTTTTCTGACCAAGCCTCCAGTCTATCCAGATCCTGCTGTAGCAGTGCACTGTCCTCCTCTGTGTTAATTACTTTACACAGTTTAGTGTCATCTGCAAAAATTGATATTTTACTATGCAAACCTTCTACAATATCATGAATAAATATATTGAAGAGAATAGGACCCAATACAGACCCCTGTGGTACCCCACTAGTGACAGTGACCCAATCTGAGTATCTACCGTTAATAACCACCCTCTGTTTTCTATCACTGAGCCAGTTACTTACCCACATACAGACATTTTCTCCCAGGCCAAGCATTCTCATTTTGTATACTAACCTTTTATGTGGTACCATGTCAAACGCTTTGGAGAAGTCCAAATATACGACATCCATTGAGTCGCCGCGGTCAAGTCTAGAACTTACCTCCTCATAGAAACTGATTAAATTGGTTTGACATGATCGATCCCTCATGAAGCCATGCTGATACAGAGTTATTTGCTTATTTTCATTGAGGTACTCCAAGATAGCATCTCTCAGAAAACCTTCAAACAGTTTACCCACAACAGGGTTGTCCGAGTTATTTTTTTGTTCTTTATATGTTTCTAACTTGTCAGGTATAACAACTTTCCCATATACTTTGTGTTTCTAAAGCTGCTGGTTTCTTTCTGAGGGTCACATGACCTATGATTTCACCTTATCTCCCTGGTCTGTGATGTTTGTACACAAGCATGGATGGATGAAGGTGGTGCTGTGGATATCGCCTACCTGGATTTCAGTAAAGCTTTCGATACGGTTCCCCATAAAGAGCTGATAGAGAAGTTATCAAAAATTGGACTTAACCCCTGGATAGTTCAGTGGATCTGCAGTTGGCTGAAGGACAGATACCAGAGGGTTGTTGTTAATGGAGTGTATTCTGAGGAGAGGCTGGTTACAAGTGGGGTGCCACAGGGATCTGTTCTGGGTCCTGTTCTGTTTAACATGTTTGTAAATGACATAAGGGACGGCTTGGTATGGAAGGTTTGCTTGTTTGCTGATGACACAAAAGTGTGTAATAGGGTTGATGTTCCAGGAGGTGTCGGTAATATGAAGAATGATTTATCTTTATTAGATAAGTGGTCAAAACAATGGAAACTTCAGTTCAATGTTTCCAAATGTAAAATAATGCACTTGGGGAGAAGAAATCCTCTATCTGAGTATCGTATTGGCAGTTCTGTGCTAACAAAGACCTCAGAAGAGAAGGATTTGGGGGTAGTCATCTCTGACAGCCTCAAAATGAGTAACCAATGCAGCCAGGCAGTAGGGAAAGCAAATCGTATGCTTGGCTGCATAGCTAGAGGTATAACAAGCAGAAAGAGGGAGATTGTGATCCCTCTGTATAGAGCTCTAGTGAGACCACATCTGGAATACTGTGTTCAATTCTGGAGACCTCACCTGCAAAGGGATATTGCTAAAATAGAACGGGTCCAAAGAAGAGCTACAAAAATGGTAGGAGGTCTAAAGCATAGTACTTATCAAGAAAGACTCTGAGTTCTTAATATGTATAGTCTGGAGGAAAGAAGAGAAAGGGGGGACATGATTGAAACCTTTAAATATGTTAAAGGACTGAATAAAGTTCAGGAGGGAAGTGTTATTAATAAGAAACAGAACACAAGAACAAGGGGGCACAATCTGAGGTTAGTTGGGGGAAAAATCAAGAACAACATTAGAAAATATTATTTCACTGAAAGAGTAGTAGAAGCTTGGAACAAACTTCCAGCAGAGGTGGTTGATAAATCCACAGTAACTGAATTTAAACATGCCTGGGATAAACATGTATCTATGCTAAGATAAAAACAAAAGGATAATAAAAGGGCAGACTAGATGGACCAGGTGGTTTTTTTCTGCCGTTAATCTTCTATGTTTCTATGTTTCTATGTTTCTAAGCCTCAGAGTTCAGATAACAGTCTGTACACGAGACGTCACTGGCCACGCCCCCTTTCTTTGCCGGCTGCTATCTGCTCTCCCTGGATTCCTTCAGATAAAACATTAACCCCTTCAGCCAGAACACACTGAGGGCTCAAGGCTTTACAACAAATAGTAGCTGCAGCAGTGAGAGGAGACAAATGCTGGGCAAGGAGATATAGAGGAATTGTATTGTACAAGAACGGGTAGGGAGAATTTCCTGTGTGTATCAGCAGTGTCATTGTACAGCTGGGACTTGTAGTCCTACACATACAGCATGCTGCTGAGTATTCCAGCAGACATGTCACTCAGCACTTGTATTCACTGCCTTTGCAGGGGAGGGGGGAGGGGCTGAGATTGTTATTACTGCAGGTAAACAAAGGCCAGAAGAGAACCAGAGAAATGAGGAAATATAGATTTTTTTTGCCTAAAACTTGCTGAACTTAGTTATATATTGCTGCCCATCAGATTTACAGTGCTATATATTTTTTTTCATAACTTGGACAACCCCTTTAAACTTACCGGCCTATAGTTTCCGGGCTCTGTTTTTGGACCCTTTTGGAATATTGGCACCACATTTGCTATGTGCCAATCCTGTGGAACACTCCCCGTCAGTATAGAGTCCTCAAATATCAGAAATAAGGGTCTGTCGATGACATTACTTAATTCTCTTAGGATACGGGGGTGTATGCCATCCGGTCCTGGTGATTTGTCTATTTTAATATTTTTAAGACGTTGCTGTACCTCTTCCTGGGTCACAGAGGACACTTCACCTAAAATAAAATAAAATAAACTATTTCAAAATCATCTTGTTGTTTGTTTGTTTTTCAGATAGGGGACTTTCAGTGGCTGCCTAACTTGATTCTAAGGGTTTCTGAATAAGTTATTGTCTAAAAAAAATCTTACAGAAAGTGGTTTTGTAAGACGCCTGTTGTTTGTAATATCAGGATCTACTTATTTATGTATTCAATATACCTCATTTACAGATTTTGTAAAGCCATTAAGTATAACAATAGTGATATAATGCTAAGGAAGTCTCAAGTGGATTTTTTGCTGTCTGCAGAGAAATGCCTCATATAACAGTTTTGACCTTGTGCTAAGCATTTGTGGAAGCAGGAGAAGGAGGATGTAACTTGTATATGCTTTTGAATAGACTGAGACTGTAATACTGCACACATAATTTCTATTATACTGTAAAAATGAAAGCTTTTTCACAGATTTGTTTAAAGATTGTAAAAGTCTTGTTGATAATTATACAAACAGGTTTAGTTGTTTATCCTTTGTTTAGAGCAGACTTCTACTATGACCAGAACATCAGAAAATAGAAATTCACACAATAGTGGTAAATGTCATACTTAGAGATGAGGAGGACGGAAGCGGATGCCTGCGCCCATGCGAGCGCAGGGGAGCCAAGCGCTACAGTGCTCGTTATGAGCACGTTCGCTCATCTCTAATACTAACCAATCCAAAGTCTTGATAAAAACTATGTCGACATATAACAACTGCCCATTCATGCTTCCTTTTCTCACAAAGCTTGGCCATTCTGTAAGGATAGGTGTAAAATTCATTAAAATACTGCATGTACTGGCATAGTAAGCTTCACTCATTACCACTGTAGCCACAGTAAAGCTCTTCTATGGTACATAGCTCTCAACAGGTCATGCAATTTACCAACATCACTGCATCCCTGGCTGCATCATCCTTTGTGCAGGTGATGAAAGAATTTGACGCCTGTACAGGTACCGTCAGCAGAATCTCTGTCAGTACCCCAGCTTTTCCCTGCTGCTCCAATTGAAATCAATGGGCAGCCTTGTAATACTTATTTGATTTAAACCCTTTAGTACAAGTGTTACTCATTATTTAGAATGACTGAAAAAAATCCAACATAGAGACTGATGGAACGAGCTTGTGAAGCCAAGTACAGCGCTCCGCTATCTCCAGAATTCCTATAGTGATGAATGGAATGGCCACATGCATGCCTGATCAGCCACTACCTTCTTTCACGGGGGGGGACTGTAGGGGGCATGGGGTCATCTAAGTAAATCTAGGTTAAAAAAATTAAGACAGAGATGCTACTTACTAATGTATTGTGATTAGTAAGTAGAGAAAGTTAATAAAAGGTAATTACTAATGTATTGTGATTTTCCATATTGCCTCCTTTGCTTGCTAGATTAATTTTTCCATCACATTATACACTGCTCGTTTCCATAGGCCGGCACGTATTTCGATAGTGTGCAAGCATGGCCATCGCTGCTGCATTGCAGGGTGGTAATAACCGTAGAAACGAGCAGTGCATAATGTGATGAAAAAACAAATCCAGTCAGCAAAGTAGCAATATGGGCAATATGGGCAATCACAATACATTAGTAATTACCTTTTATTAACTTTCTCTACATGATAAGTGCTATTTGCTGAAGTGAGGAAAACCATTTAAGGTTATATTTTCTTTTAGCTTCACAGTTCTAGTACACAGAACATGTATGACTATCAAAACAACAACCCAAACGTTTTTGTTGCATTTAACTCACATTTATACCATATGCTGAACATATACTTTTCAGAGTTAAGGAAGGAGGGGGGAGTTTCCAGGATTCTGATGTATATGACCTATCCTCAGAATAGTTCTACTATTACTATCAGATAGGTGAGAATCTAACACCCCTCACGGATCAGCTGTTCCTTTCAGATTCCTGTGCTGGAACTAGTACTTTCAATGGTGCAGGACACACAGCTTCATTCAGGTTACTGTTTTGTAGGTCATCTCCTCTTCACTTCAAAGGTAACTGAGCTTCATTAATCCAAAACAACCACCACACCTTGAACAGAGGCTGCAATAAACCAAAGAGTGCAATGAACAGCTGATGGGTTGGGGCTCGGTGTGTTGGACTCTGATTGATAGAATATTAATGACCTGTCCTGAGGAGAGGTCATTATTATCAAGGGTCTGGAAAACCCCTTTAATTATTTATCTTTCTCAATCACATATGTGCTGTGTGGCTCAATTTTGTTAAATCAATACTTATTGCTCATAACACGCACAACATGAACATTCTTTATAGTTCAACATGACAAAAACCAATATAAACTATTCTTTCTTAGCTCATTAGGTTTACCAATAATCTGACATACATGCTAATGATTTCCATAAGGTTAATCATTGCATTTTCTTTGTCATCCTTTTCATGTTATGAGAATGTGAATATTTTCTAGGCTACATTGTAATCATTTTAAATTGATTTTCCTCGTATGCATACAGTTTTAAGCTAAAAAAGAAATCAGAATAATTGTTACAGGGATGTAATAAAAGAACGCATGTGTGATAATATAATTTATCATAGTTTTTGTGGGCTCAAAAAGTAATATTTTAGAAACTTTCTGTGTGGAGTTTGCTTGACATGATATAATTACCCAATGTACCATTTTAATTGGGGGTGTATTTATATTTCATACAATTGGGTCCATTAGCCTACTTTGCGGACAGCACACACCATACACTAATGTAATGTGCTTTTAAAATGTTCACATGGTATGTATTATTTAAATAAGAAATGGAAGAAAAATAATTTTGGTTTTAAAATATGTAAATGCTATTTCATTTTTGAACACTATGATATTTGAACAGTCAGAATTCAAATCATAATACATCTCCCCTGTATGTTTTTCACGTTTTGGGTATTTTAGAAAACAATAATTATTATTTTAAAATACAGAGAACGTAGAATTATAATTCAAAGACTTAATTGTATCACCAATTATAAACAACTTTCCATAAATCAAAGTGCAAAAAAAGATAAACTTTATAATATATCATGGGGACTATAGTGTGTAGTAAGGGTGGTTCAGCAGTGCCAGACCTCCTGGAATGCATTCTTAAAGATCATTTGTCAGCAGATTTGTACCTATGAAACTGTCAGCAGCTAAAGGCATCTGGTGTTGGTCCCATGTTCATATGCTCCGAAAAATGCTGCAAAAATAAATTTTAATATATGTAAATGATCCTCTAGGAGCAATGGGGACATTGCTGTTACACCTAGAGGCTCTGTTCTCTATGGAACTGCCAATTTGATTTACAGAACCAGGCAGTGAAAATGTCATCACAACTGGCCCTTGACTTCTCTTAAAGTCAAAGTGCAGAGAGTGCAACAATAACAGAAGGAGCTAAGCCTCTAGGTGTAACAGCAACACCCCCATTGCTTTTCTTGGCTACATGTGTGACAAAGTGAAATTAAGAAGCCTGAGAACAAGAGATCATCCATAAGGAAGTGCAGCCAGTCAGTCAGCAGATGGCCAGCCTCTGTGATGTCACAAAAACTCCTAATCTCACCTGGTCTTCTCCATTTTTTCAGTGAACTGAGCATAGGAACAGATGTTCTAAGTGCTAGGGATAGTGTTTAACAAAGCTTTAATTGTAGAATCATGGATAGGGATACTGCAGGGACAGTACAAGGACAGTTTAGGGAGATCATAGGGAGAGTTTTTACACACTGTAGGGAGAGCATACATAGGTAGAGTATAGGGAGTGTGCAGGGACAATGCAGGCTGTGTAATCTAAAGGGATCCATAGGAGACAGTTCAGTTTGCATCAATCCCTGCAAATTGAACAGTGTACACCTTGTTTAATAGATAAGCAATTCCATTACTCATTGTTTCTCAAATTGTGGCAAATAAGCTATGTAATTTAACTGTTATTGGGGTGTTCCCTTCTCAAATTGGGGTGAATAAGTAGAGTAATTTAATTGTTATTGGGGTGCCCACCTTGTTTAATACATATGCAGATCTATTACGTCTTGATCCTCAAATTGTGGTGAATAAGCTATGTAGATTAACTGTTATTGGGGTACCCAACTTATTTAATAGATAAGCAGTTCTATTATGCCTTGATTATCAAATTGGGGTGAATAAGCTGTCTATAACTGTTATTGGGGTGCCCACCTTGTTAAATAGATAAGCAATTCCATCAAGCATTGATTCTCAAATTGGAGTAATTAAGCTGTCTATTTTTATTGTTATTGGGGTGGCATCTTGTTTCATAGATAAGCAATTCCATTAGGCCTTGACTCTCGAATTGCAGTGGATAAGGGCGGTTTCTCATTCTTGTTATAAATTCCATTATAGGGTTCCATTATAACAGAGTTATAACGGATTATAACTGAGTTTTAGGACAGAATGCAAAACAGAACCCTTTAAAAGGCATTCCATTTTGCTCTGTCCTAATACATGTCTATTTCCACAGTTCATTTTTGTTCCGTTTGACATGTCTCTTAAAAGGTTCCGTTTTGCACTTCACCCTAAAATTCCATTATAACTTTGTTATAACGGAACTCTATAACATAATTTATAACGCAAATGCCAACCTGCCCTAAGTATTGGAATTTAACTGTTATTGTAGTTTCCACCTTGTTTTATAGATATGTAATTCCATTAGGCTTTCATCCTCAAATTGGGGTGAATAAGCTGTGTAATTTAACTGTTACTGGGGTGCCCACCTTGTTAAATAGATAAGCAATTCAATTAGGCATTGATTCTCAAATTGGAGTGAATAAGCTATCTAACACAACGGTTATCGAGGTGTTCACATTGACATTTAATAACTTATTTTACATATACAGTTACTATTCCTGTACAGTATGTCGGACAGACAGGTGCCACCAAACTGCAAGACGTCTTGAAATTGGCCAGGAAACTGTGCTTAAGGATGCATGCATATCTGTGGGTGCAATATTACTGTTCCATACAACTGTAAGGTTTTATGGAGTCATAATACAGCCAGTTGCATGAGCCATGTATGTAAGGCTAGCTGTGTACACAATCTCAGTATATAAATGTTGGAAGGAAGCATGCAAACGTTGTGATCCACAGAAAACAGGGCGTCATACCAAAGTTTGGAAGAGAGATAAATGTCATGCCTGAATTGGAAAACATATAGGTTGAAATTGACCAAGCTAAATGATCCAGAATTCTGCTTTAATTTGCACTAGAAAGCTGGTGTGCATGCTATGCAACATTTTTGCACTTTATTTAAAATGGAGGATTTGGCTTGGAAAGGATTGTGGCTGAGTAGAAAAAAGGCCACAGCTTAAGATGCATCATTTTGTGGTAAAATTGCATAAAAACTTTTTATGTATACGATGTTGTGCAAAGTATGACACTCAATAATGTATTCAAAGTTACTCCAAATGTATTACCACATGGATGAATCTGGCACATCTTTAGACTATCTCTCCAATTATATACTTTATAAATATTAGAGGGGAGTAGTACATTTTTCCATAGTATAGGAGTCACTTAGTAAGAATAGAAATCAACTTTGCATCTGTTGGATAATGTCATTGCACTTCACAAGGCCAAAACCAACAGTAAGTAATTGGTCCTCATCCCAGGATCCCACCAATACTATCATGTTAGGTTACCTTCATCCATATCACCCTAATAATCTTGCTTTCTTATTTGGCTCTGTAGTCTGTTACCATCTGAGATACTGGGGGTCTGGTTGCTCCAGTAGCTGCATCAAACCCTTTAATAAAATGGCTACAAATATACAGTAAATCAGTTTTGAACACATTTGTATCAGTGATATATATATAAATATATATATATATATATATATATATATATATATATATATATATATCACACTCTAACAACACACTTCTCAAGCTGTGAGGTGGTCCTTACCGGTGAGCTTTTTCTCCGACATGGTATGGGAGACACTTTTGACAGTACTATCACATGCTGCCCAGGACTAATACTCTTTTGTGCTTATGTTCATGTAATACTAGCTTCAAGAGACAAACAGATGATTAATTGAGCAACATTTGCAATTTTGGCACGGACTTTACTAGTAAGACCCAGAAATTACCATGTTCCAGGTGGTGAGGTCCTAGTAGAGAAAGCTTAAGAAGCCTTGGTGTAGAAGGCTCAGTGTATTCATTTCAGTAGTGTTCAGTAGTAGTTTTCTTATAATGTATGACAGAATATCAGCAAAGTTCATCTTGTCTTTTGCACCAAGCAAATATTCTCTTAAATAAGATCTGCTTAGCATTTCAATTAACTTTGTAGAGAATCTGGCACATGAAATTACAGTGCAATCTTTAGAAAAGAATAACCTAGAGCAGGAGTAGCTGAGTAGATTGATGGGAAATAATAAAAGAAAACATTTAATTTATTCATGGAAATCTATCTTAGTAGCCAAGTAGGCAGTTCTATGATTGATTGAAAGCCATCCCTGCTTAGGTGTATGTATAGGTGTGTATACAAAGATAGCTATCAACTGCTGATCGGGCTGGCCACATGGCTACAGAACTCAGAAAGGATGCAGATTTAAATTTATAATTTACAAATTTTGGGAAATCTTTTCCTACAAAACTATATGTCAATTTGCTCAGCTCCTTCTGCTCTATAACATGATGTCTGTAGATTGTACTCCAGTTCATGATGGCAGGTCCTCTTTAATTTGTATAGTCTCAATAAGAGTGAAAAAATATACTTACATTGAATATGTAGTCAAACTTTAGAGGTAGCAGACAGGCATGTTTCATGCTTTAGAGTATCCTAACAATGGCGGTTGATAATGCTGTGACACATGACGGGATATGGCACTCACTGATTACAAAATACAACTACTTTGTCTATGATAATAGCATATATCCTATTTTTGAATGATTCCTGCTGCTGGTATACATTTTTTACTGTCATGATTTCAATGCTTGCTTAGATATAGTTTGATTTTTTCTATGAAAATAACTGAAGTGTAAGCTTTTTGTCAATAGCTCCATTTGCATTTAAGCTTGATGCCCTTCCAGTGTTTGTTGATTCTTCCACAGATGGTCATGAAGTAATTTACTTATTTTTTTTATGTAAGACTCGCCTGCAGAATTTAATCTCTTGTTTCATACTGTGCGCTAGATTAGACAGAATTTTTTTACTGTCTGAACAATAAAAATGAGCCACTATTTTGGTCCGTAGCTGAATCAAAATTACATTTCCATTATTATTATAAACAAGATATGCTTCATTATTATTATAAAATGATTTTGAAATAAAATGAAATAAAAACAAATCCGAAATGATTGTAAAAGCTGAAATGATTATAAAAATATTATCATTTCCCCCCTAATCCTGCTGCCCTTCAATCACGGCCATATATATCAGATTGTAACAAAGTTATTTGTTAATGATTTTTAATAACCTTACATCTAGTCTTTTATTTCATGTCGTGTGCTAGACTTTCTTTCCAGGTCTCAATAAATCTCTCTAAAATCTCATAACATAGGTGATGTGCTAAAATGACAAGGATGAATCCAATGAAATCACAGAAAAGCATAGGTCCAGGGAGCTCTGTGGACTCATGGATGGCTCATAGAACACCATTAAAGCATTTTAGTGCTACCATACATCAGGTTCTTGATGTGGCATACTGATCAGGGGGGAGAACATTTTCTTTTTAAAGGCAATATGTATCTTTACAATCAGAGACTACAACTCTGTAAATCTTTTTAAACACATAAAACAGGTTGTAAGCTTTGCTGTAAAGCTGCTACAACTTGTAAACATGCAATTAATGATACTTTTATTTTCTTTCTGTAAAGGCTAGCTGTCTTTCTGTTTCTGTAACATTTGTATTTTGTGATATGCTTTTATACTACTTATCTTAATTTGTTATTTTGAATTTATTTATACTCTATACTACAATCACATTACCCTTATTGGGTTTAAAAATAGCCAATTGGGTGGGGGGAGCTTGGCAGCAGAGCAAGACACACATGTCTATGTGAGCTCTGCTTAGGGCTAAGTGGAAGCGGGCTTCATTAGCGTTCCCACTGACTCCAAAATGGGAAAGACCTTTAGAGATAAGTCTAGATACACCCCAGGACTCCAGTGATCCACTTCTAACCATGGTGAGATGGACAAATTTATTAAAAAGACTGCTCTTGCTGTGAAGACAGGATCCAAGATGGCGCCGGACAGCGAGTTCCCTCCATGCTCAGAACACACAGAATACTCCGCAGACTCAGATGGAGATAGTGAAAGCGATGCTGACTCCCGCCACTTACAAGAAAACCTTCCAGTCTCAAGAACCTTCATTAGAGACATTCTGGGCGAAATGCTGGCCCCTCTGAAACAGGACAAGACATAAAGAAAGATATCAAACAGATTGGTGATCGGGTGGAATCATTAGAAGCGGGCCGCGAGGCGACAGTTCTGTTTAACAATGCAGTCTCACATAGCTTTGACCATGCACAAGCTCATATTAATCTCCTTTATAACCTCATCGAGGATCAAGATAACTGGGGTCGGCAAAATAACCTTCGCATCAAAGGCCTCCCTGAAACCATACTCCCAGATGCCATAATGGCGTCAGTACAAGAGCTGTTCGCTACGCTACTAGGCCCTGAAGCGACAGACGATCTTACCATGGATCGTACCTATAGGGCATTACGCCCACCACCTAAGCCACAAGAACCACCAAGAGACATTATATGCTGATTGGTTTGCTTTCAAACCAAAGAAAAATTGTTAAAAGCTGCCAGAGATAAACAGTCTATTATTTTCTCGGGGAACACCATCACCTTGTACCAAGATTTATCACCTATGATGTTACAAAAATGTAGAGCCATGAAGCCCCTTCTGGAAGTGTTGAGACACGATACAATAACTTACCACTGGCTCCATCCTTTTGGACTTTTGATCAATGATCCTGGACGTAAAATGGTGGTGAAGTCCCCAGCTGATTTACCACAAGTTTATGACACTCTGGAAATTGAGGCATTGGACATCCCAGATTGGAACCATGTACAAAATGTTACTGACCTTCTGGCTATGCCTGTCCTTCCAACCTGGACACCAAGCAATGCGTCGGAAGCCCAGTGCCAGAAAAGGAAACTGGACAAGATTACCCCTAGAAGGCTGCATATCGAACCTGAATGGTCTGTATTTAATATTTCTTTATCTTTTTGTTATATATATCCATCTCTATTTATCTCTTATTTTTTCTTCCTATCCATATACATACAGAAATGTTTTCTGCCAACACCCTGAAGTCCATAATTGACTTCTACAGGGCCTATACTCCTGTTTAGGCTTCTTCATTAGCACTAACACCATGTTACTCCTATACGTCACTCATTTGTCTCACTATATTTGGCCCTAGAGATACGAAACCTGTAACCCATTTTGTATATATGTGCTCGCTTCCCACTAGATTTGCCCTGCCTTGGTACAAACTTGACCCCCACTAAAATCACCTCCTCTGATTTCTACACTGAGAAAGATATCTCTATTTTTTCAAATGCAGATAATGATATTCTCTCTCTCTGTTAATGTGTTTGACAGTTCATATGTTTGTTGCTTCACTGATATGACCCTTCTCTTACCTTCCCTTCATAACTTTGCAGAGATAATAAGAGGCTCCACTTGTGCTATTCTGGTCTCCCATGGCTGCTATCAAGATATGTTCCTTTAATTTAAGAGGACTGAACGCACCAACCAAGCGAAGTCAAATCTGCCACCAACTGCGTAAGCATAAGGTGAGTGTAGCTCTGCTAAAAGAACCACATTTCAGAGCAGGCCACATACCGTGCTTGAACCATATTTTTTATAATCAATTGTTCCACAGTACGACACCCTCCTCTGCATCTAGAGTAGTTTCTATAGCTCTACACAAAAAATTTCCGCTAGAGGTGTGTTCGTCTCTTGCTGATCCTGAAGGTACATATATTTTTATAAAGGGGATAATAGGAAAACAGATGTTTACTAGAGATGAGCGAACGTGCTCGAAACGAGCACTGTACCGCTCGGCTCCCTTGCGCTCGCATGGTCGCAGGCAGCCGCTTCCATCCTCCTCAGGAGGACGGAAGCGGCTGCCTACGCCCATGCGAGCGCAGGGGAGCAGAGCGGTACAGTGCTCATTTCGAGCACGTTCACTCATCTCTAATGTTTACCTTTGGAAATATTTACACTCCCAACATATCCCAACCCCTCTGGATATGTAACTCACTTCGGCTCTTACAGGGATTTGCTGAGGGAGCAGTGATCTTGGGCGGGGATCTGAACTTAACTATGGACCCTCTCTTAGATTCCTCGGCGGGTAGTTTAGCTATCTCTCGCCTCGCCCTTCATAAAGTCAAGGCATCCTTAGCCTCATTAGGCCTTGTAGATTTATGGAGAACCCTTTATCCCACAAGTAAGGACTATACCTTTTATTCCTGAGCCCACCACTCATACCAACGCTTAGACTATCTTTTTGTTCCAATTCAGTTATTATCCTTCTGTCTTAATGCTACCATTGGAAACTTACTCTTGTCAGACCATGCCCCAATTTTTCTAGACTATTTACCCAAACAATTTCAGACACCTAGGGGTAACTGAAGACTGAAAGAGACATTGTTGGATGACAAGTTAAAAAATTGAAATATTATGCTCACGGAGATAAGGCCTCTAAATTCATGCTATCACAGATTAAGAAGAGGAAATCTCATACCTACATACATTCCATCAAATCCACGTCCTCCACACCACTTAGAACAACCGAGGAGATAGCTCTCCGTTTTCAAGAGTTTTACCAAGCATTATACAATCTTAGACAACCTCCCTCGTGACAAGAAGACAAAAATAAAATACAGGAAATAGACACTTGGTTGTCAACACTGAACCTCCCTTCTCTGTCTGATGAACAAGTGACCTCTTTGTTACGCCCATTTACTATACAGGAATTAGAATTAGTACTTAAAAATACCCCTCTACACAAAAGTCCTGGGCCAGATGGCCTTTCTTTGCTTTATTATCGCATTTTTAAGTCAATACTTCTCCCCTGCTTCCTTGAACTCTCTAATAAATTACTGAAAGGAGACAACCTACCCACTCAAATGTTAATGGCTTATATCACCATTATCCCTAGGGAGGGAAAAGATGTCTCAATGTGTGCCAGCTACAGGCCAATTTCCTTACTCAACGTCGACCTGAAACTACTTGCCAAATTATTTGCCATGAGATTAAAGGACTTGTTGCAATGCATTATTAATAACGAACAGTGGGTTTTGTTGCTGGGAGGGAGGGAAGAATGAACACCACCTGTCTTCTACATATACTGTAATTAGACATGCTTCTCTGTGATCTGTGCCACTAGTTCTTTTGGGTACAGACACAGAGAAAGCATTTGATCGAATAGATTGGACTTTCATGCAAAGAGCTTTACATAGGTTCAGGATCCCTGACCAATTTACCTCTGGCAATGTATAGAGGTCAAACTGCAAAGGTCATGGTCAATGGTTCGTTCTCCCCTTCATTTATCATCACAAATGGAACTTGTCAGGGGTGCCCCCTCTCCCCACTGCTATTCGTCTTGACTGTGGAGTGCCTCTTTCAAGCTATTAGACAGGACGATAAGATTAGGGGGATCCATTTACAAGGAACACACCATCAATTGGCAGCTTTTGCGGATGATTTATTGATATTTATCACAAACCCTGAAAATGCTTTCCTGGTGATTCAGACTTTGATTACTTTGGGAAACTGTTTAACTTCTTGGTGAATCCATCCAAGACGCAAGTGCTCAATGTGACTCTAGACTTGCAAAAACATAAATCCCTTGGGCTTATTACTCTTTACCAATGGTTAAATACATCTATGACGTTCTTAGGGATATTTTTCACTTCCAATCCCTCAAATATTTATTAAAAAAAATTTCAAAATCTGCCCCGAAAAATCAAGACTTTATCAGATTCATGGGATATCCCATTTGCTTCACGGTTTGCTGGTCAAGATGATAATTTTACCCAAAGTGCTGTACCACTTACAAACCTTCCCCATCCCCCTTCCATTTTCCTTTTTTGCACAACTCAGATCTATTCTTTCCGTCTTTCTTTGAAAAAAGAAAATGCCTAGACTAAAATACTCTTACACTATCCAACCAACTAGACGTGGAGGTTTGGGGATGCCAGACTTCTTTTTGTATTACAAGGCTGTTCAAAGTATAAGGTGTATGGAATGGCTTAGGTCTCACAAGGACTGTTTAGCTATCCAAGCAGAATCCATATTTTCCCCAGTACATTTAAGGACTCTATTGCTTTTAGACTGCAGGGCTGCACAATCAGAGGTTTCCAATCCTATCACAAACAACACAATTAAAATATGGATATCAAACCTGGGCCCACTGTTACTGTCTTTACCCCTTTTCCCCCTCTTCCAAGTAAGGGATGTACTGTGGGATTCTTCTCCTCAGTTCAGACCAACTTTAACATTGGACTGCAAAAACCTTACATCCCCACTCATTGATCTGACAGACGCACAGGGAAGTCTGAGAAGAGATTTGGAATCTCAGAGACACATGTCTTCTTTGACCCTTTTCCATCATATGCATATAAAACATTACATTAGCGCCTTTCTCCCTATCTCCTGGAAGGAACCAACAGGGTTTGAAAAAGAAACTCTCTTGACGAGAGATCCCACTAAGAAAATCACTGGGATATACACTATGCTCGTCTCTCAGGCCGGGCCAGAGGCTTTTGACTATCTAAAAAAATGGGGGGCTGAGCTTCAAATGTCACCTACACAGAAAAGTCTCCAGCGTTGTCTCACCCTAACTCCTAAAATCTCAACCTGTGTTAGGTTACAATAAAATGATTACAAAGTCCTTACTCGTTGGTACTTTACTCCTGTAGTTCTTCACAAGATGTTTCCAGCGGTCAGTCAGATGTGTTGGAGATGTGAAAAGGAAGTTGGTTCGTTTATGCACATATGATGGCAATGCACGGCCATTCAAACATTTTGGAGTGAGGTGTGCAAAACTCTTTCATGGGTATGCGGGGTTTTACCTAAACCCACACCACAATTATGTCTATTAAGTCTAACTGATCAAACCACATGCTCAGCCTGCTCAAAAATTCTGATGACACTTACTGGCTGCGGCCAGAATCCTCATTGCCTCACTCTGGAGGTTGAAAAGTTCTCCATCTATGACATTATGGTTCACAAAATGTGACATGACATCTGCAGAATGGAACAGGTTGCGGGATAGGCGCGAATTCCACGGTTTCTCATCATGGCGCGAATGTAATCCACTATTAACGTATCATCTCTGCAGATTGGGACCGCCGCCCCTACCGCCCCCTCTAATACCCCCCTCCCTCCTTCACTACCCTTATCCAGTTGCTTTACTCTCCTTCCCTATACTGTTTACGGGTTGTGTTTTCACACATTGTTTATCTCATACTTACTGTATATCTTATATGTAAAAACAAGCACTTGAATGTGTGCTTTTCTGTGATTTACCATTGTTATATCACTTTAAGTGCTTCAATAAAAATATGTTTTTAAAATAAAATAAAAATAGGCAATTAAATGAAATGAAAAAATGAAGAAAGTACAGTGGTCATGGCAGGACAATAGTTGTCTGCAAGCCAGACAGAGGAAGATGATATGCAACGGACTTTTATAATGTCTAACCTGCATGTGTGCCTATCCCACATTCTAATTGGGATATGCCAATAAAGCTTCCTTGATAAATAGATAGATAAATAGATAGATAGATAGATAGATAGATAGATAGATAGATAGATAGATAGATATAGATCTTAGAATGACTTTAAAATAAATTTCTTGTTCCAAGCAAATACAAGTTTGCTTATTCCTTTAATGAGAGTGATGGATGGCAACACCCTTAATTAAGCCTTAAATCATCTGAAAGGAGACATTTACAATATTAGAACACTTATAATAGGGATGTATCACAGTGAAGCTCAATTTTTCAGAGCAACTGTGCATACAATCAGTTACTCACCAGGCTCACTTTGTCTTGGAGGAGAAAATCTCTGGTTTGTAGAAAGTCTAATGAGGAATGAATGTATTGAGAATCAATGGTTATATTTTCTTAGTGTTAAATCCTGATGTGTGTCACCATCCTATTAAAATGAGACTGCACTTGAAGAGGCACAATTATATTTTCTCACTAATCTAATGAAGAAAAAGATGAAAAGAGACCAAGCAAATACATGTACATTGTTAAGGACTTTTCAAACTTTAAGCTTTGCTATTATTTCAGTTTGAGAAGTTAAAGGAAATGAATTAAAGTAACTGTAAATGATTAGAAAATACTTGGATATAGTCATGCCATTTTGTATATATGGTATGTGATGTATTATACAGCCTTAGAGATATGTCTATTGATGCACTCATTTATAGCTAATTTTGATTCTTATCACATACTTCACACACTCAAATATATGATGATTCAAGTCAAATAATTGACTATTAATACCTGTTATTCAGTTGTATATGCTGCTGGACACATTTTATGGCAATTATACAGTTGGGGTTTACTGAAATGGTATACATAGAATTAATATTAAATAAAGTACTTTTCACTGCTTGAGCAAAAACCGTACAATAAAAAAATATTTAAAAGCATCTTTAAAAATTAATGTTAGCCACTTGCCCCATATATATGTTGAAGATAGGAAACAGGCTGGAGGAAAAGACCTAAAGAACATATGTACGTTCTACTTTATGCCCAGCCTCATTTAACTTAGTAACAAATTACTGGATGAGTACAAATGTCTGCATCTTACATTCAGCCACTGGCACAAACCCGTATGATCTACTCTTGTTCCCTATATTCAGGAGCATTATCCACAGTGGAATAGGAGCAGAACTGTTCGCATTCATCCTCTGGACGATACATCACAAAGAGAGTGACACAGAAATACTTTGAGAAGACTTGGGGAGTGTACATTAACTTAAGGTGGAGCAATAGGAACTATGATGTCATAGCAAGCTAACAGCTTTATACAAGATTCAGACCAGGCAGTATACTACTCCATTAAATGAGGGAGGGGGTAAAGGAGACCATACATATTGTATGTTCTTTAGGTGTTTTCCTCCAACGTGCTTCCTATTTTATAGCCCAATTGGAATCAACATATTTAAGAGGAAAGCTGCCCAATATTAGCTTTTTGAAATAAAGTATTCTTTCACTACACACTTGACAACTCCTGGACCCCACATTTTTATGGTGAGCCTTAGCTGGCATGACCCGTGTATACCAATCTTCCATTGCAGGTGAAAACTGTTAGGCTTATTTTTACATGTATTATATTATAAAGCCTGCTTTGCATTTTCCGTTTACAATAGTTTGGGTGGAGAGCCTCATCAAGTGGCAAATGAAGAAAGTAAACTTGTTAAATTATGCGCTGTATAAAACTGAATAAAATTAGTTTGATTCAATAAAAATCAAACTAATAGGTCAGCATTAGAGATGAGCGAGTAGTGAAATATTCGAAAGTTCGAAATTCGATTCGAATAGACCGCGAAATTCGACTATTCGACCGAATATCGAATCCCATTAAAGTCTATGGGAAAAAAATGCTCGCCACTTGGAAATCTCAATTCGACCACTTGGAGGTCACCAAGTCCACCCTGAAACCTCAGAAAAGGATGCCAACACTGCTGGAATGCAACTGGGACAGCAGGGGAAGCATGTCTGGGTGCATATAACGCGCCCAAGTCGCACTATTACGCCACTATCACAGCCTCTCAACAATACACTCCAAAGACAATCTAACCTCTCTGTAAAGTGAGACCATACAAGGAAACCTTCTTTCCTCTACATTGCCATGGACCCCAAGCCAAACTAGACAAAAAAGAAGATGAAATTCTGCACCCCTTAAAATCACGTTGCCTATGAAAACCACAGATGGCATAGGCAAGGGGGAAAGCAAATAGACCCCACCCCTAATTGTCATTGTGTGTGTGTGTGTGTGTGAGATGTGGTCAGACATGTCTTCTTTAAAATGTAAAAACAACTCAAACACATGCAGAAGCCTTAAAATGCCCAAATTGTTGGCGCTTGAGATGTCAGTGACCCGACCTGGCCCAGTATCATGTCTAGCAGGTAAAGCAGTGGGGATGTTGAGGGATGCGTAGGACCGCAAAAGGCAGGAAGAGGCCGTGGGCTGGCCAGAGGCTCATGGAAAATTTTGTGGAGGCCCAAGAGGTGAGACCTGTTAAAAATTATGTGGAGGCCCAAGAGGTGAGACCTGTTAAAAATTATGTGGAGGCCCAAGAGGTGAGACCTGTTAAAAATTATGTGGAGGCCCAAGAGGTGAGACCTCTTAAAAATTATGTGGAGGCCCAAGAGGTGAGACCTGTTAAAAATTATGTGGAGGCCCAAGAGGTGAGACCTCTTAAAAATTATGTGGAGGACCAAGAGGTGAGACCTGTTAAAAATTATGTGGAGGCCCAAGAGGTGAGACCTCTTAAAGATTTTGTGGAGGCCCAAGAGGTGACACCTCTTAAAAATTATGTGGAGGCCCAAGAGGTGAGACCTCTTAAAGATTTTGTGGAGGCCAAAGAGGTGACACCTCTTAAAAATTATGTGGAGGCCAAGAGGTGAGACCTCTTAAAGATTTTGTGGAGGCCCAAGAGGTGAGACCTCTTAAAAATTATGTGGAGGCCCAAAGAGGTGAGACCTGTTAAAAATTATGTGGAGGCCCAAGAGGTGAGACCTCTTAAAGATTTTGTGGAGGCCCAAGAGGTGAGACCTGTTAAAAATTATGTGGAGGCCCAAGAGGTGAGACGGGTTAAAAATTATGTGGAAGCCCAAGAGGTGAGACCTCTTAAAGATTTTGTGGAGGCCCAAGAGGTGACACCTCTTAAAAATTATGTGGAGGCCCAAGAGGTGAGACCTCTTAAAGATTTTGTGGAGGCCCAAGAGGTGAGACCTCTTAAAAATTATGTGGAGGCCAAAGAGGTGAGACCTCCTAAAGATTTTGTGGAGGCCCAAGAGGTGACACCTCTAAAAATTATGTAGAGGCCCAAGAAGTGAGACCTCTTTAAGATTTTGTGGAGTCCCAAGAGGTGAGACCTCTTAAAGATTTTGTGGAGGCCCAAGAGGTGAGACCTCTTAAAAATTATGTGGAGGCCCAAGAGGTGAGACCTGTTAAAAATTATGTGGAGGCCCAAGAGGTGAGACCTCTTAAAAATTATGTGGAGGCCCAAGAGGTGAGACCTCTTAAAAATTATGTGGAGGCCCAAGAGGTGAGACCTCTTTAAGATTTTGTGGAGTCCCAAGAGGTGAGACCTCTTAAGATTTTGTGGAGCCCAAGAGGTGAGACCTCTTAAAATGTGGAGGCCCAAGAGGTGAGACCTGTTAAAATTATGTGGAGGCCCAAGAGGTGAGACCTGTTAAAAATTATGTGGAGGCCCAAGAGGTGAGACCTCTTAAAAATTATGTGGAGGCCCAAGAGGTGAGACCTGTTAAAAATTATGTGGAGGCCCAAGAGGTGAGACCTCTTAAAAATTATGTGGAGGCCCAAGAGGTGAGACCTCTTAAAGATTTTGTGGAGGCCCAAGAGGTGAGACCTCTTAAAAATGATGTGGAGGCCCAAGAGGTGAGACCTGTTAAAAAATTATGTGGAGGCCCAAGAGGTGAGACCTGTTAAAAATTATGTGGAGGCCCAAGAGGTGAGACCTCCTAAAGATTTGTGGAGGCCCAAGAGGTGACACCTCTTAAAAATTATGTGGAGGCCCAAGAAGTGAGACCTCTTTAAGATTTTGTGGAGTCCCAAGAGGTGAGACCTCTTAAAGATTTTGTGGAGGCCCAAGAGGTGAGACCTCTTAAAAATTATGTGGAGGCCCAAGAGGTGAGACCTGTTTAAAAATTATGTGGAGGCCCAAGAGGTGAGACCTGTTAAAAATTATGTGGAGGCCCAAGAGGTGAGACGTGTTAACAATTATGTGGAGGCCCAAGAGGTGAGACCTGTTAAAAATTATGTGGAGTCCCAAGAGGTGACACCTCTTAAACATTTTGTGGAGGCCCAAGAGGTGAGACCTCTTAAAAATTATGTGGAGGCCCAAGAGGTGAGACCTGTTAAAAATTATGTGGAGGCCCAAGAGGTGACACCTCTTAAACATTTTGTGGAGGCCCAAGAGGTGAGACCTCTTAAAAATTATGTGGAGGCCCAAGAGGTGAGACCTCTTAAAGATTTTGTGGAGGCCCAAGAGGTGAGACCTCTTAAAAATTATGTGGAGGCCCAAGAGGTGAGACCTGTTAAAAATTATGTGGAGGCCCAAGAGGTGACACCTCTTAAACATTTTGTGGAGGCCCAAGAGGTGAGACCTCTTAAAAATTATGTGGAGGCCCAAGAGGTGAGACCTCTTAAAGATTTTGTGGAGGCCCAAGAGGTGAGACCTCTTAAACATTTTGTGCAGGCCCAAGAGGTGAGACCTCTTAAAAATTATGTGGAGGCCCAAGAGGTGAGACCTGTTAAAAATTATGTGGAGGCCCAAGAGGTGAGACCTCTTAAAGATTTTGCGGAGGCCCAAGAGGTGAGACCTCTTAAAAATTATGTGGAGGCCCAAGAGGTGAGACCTCTTAAACATTTTGTGGCAGGCCCAAGAGGTGAGACCTCTTAAAAATTATGTGGAGGCCCAAGAGGTGAGACCTGTTAAAAATTATATGGAGGCCCAAGAGGTGAGATGTATTAAAAATTATGTGGAGGCCCAAGAGGTGAGACGTGTTAACAATTATGTGGAGGCCCAAGAGGTGAGACCTGTTAAAAATTATGTGGAGTCCCAAGAGGTGACACCTCTTAAACATTTTGTGGAGGCCCAAGAGGTGAGACCTCTTAAAAATTATGTGGAGGCCCAAGAGGTGAGACCTGTTAAAAATTATGTGGAGGCCCAAGAGGTGACACCTCTTAAACATTTTGTGGAGGCCCAAGAGGTGAGATCTCTTAAAAATTATGTGGAGGCCCAAGAGGTGAGACCTCTTAAAGATTTTGTGGAGGCCCAAGAGGTGAGACCTCTTAAAAATTATGTGGAGGCCCAAGAGGTGAGACCTGTTAAAAATTATGTGGAGGCCCAAGAGGTGACACCTCTTAAACATTTTGTGGAGGCCCAAGAGGTGAGACCTCTTAAAATTATGTGGAGGCCCAAGAGGTGAGACCTCTTAAAGATTTTGTGGAGGCCCAAGAGGTGAGACCTCTTAAACATTTTGTGCAGGCCCAAGAGGTGAGACCTCTTAAAAATTATGTGGAGGCCCAAGAGGTGAGACCTGTTAAAAATTATGTGGAGGCCCAAGAGGTGAGACCTCTTAAAGATTTTGCGGAGGCCCAAGAGGTGAGACCTCTTAAAAATTATGTGGAGGCCCAAGAGGTGAGACCTCTTAAACATTTTGTGCAGGCCCAAGAGGTGAGACCTCTTAAAAATTATGTGGAGGCCCAAGAGGTGAGACCTGTTAAAAATTATATGGAGGCCCAAGAGGTGAGACCTCTTAAACATTTTATGGAGGCCCAAGAGGTGAGCCATAAATATATACATTTTTCTTATTTACGGAGCAATTCTACGGCGGTTAAGGAGGAGGAGGAGGAGGTGGAGGAGGAAATGGCACTTCATACAGATGGCACTTCACTTTTGGCTGCTTTCCACGGTTGGAGAAGCAAAGTCCGGGTCAATCCACTTGCTGTTCATTTTGATTAGCGTCAGCCTGTCGGCACTGTCGGTTGACAGGCGGCTGCGCTTGTCGGTTATAATGCCCCCGGCTGCGCTGAACACCCTTTCTGATAGCACGCTGGCGGCAGGGCAGGCAAGCACCTCCAAGGCGTACAGGGACAGTTCCAGCCACGTGTCCAACTTGGAGACCCAGTAAGTGTAGGACGCCGAGGGATGGGGGAGGACAGGGGTACGGTCTGCCAGGTACTCCCGCAACATCCGCCGATACTTGTCCCTCCTGCTGATAGCGGGCCCCGCAGTGATGGAAGTTGCACGAGGGGGTGCCATGAACGTTTCCCACACCTTGGAGAGTGTTCCCCTGGTGGCTGTGGGCCTGATAGATGTTGTGGGACTCTGGGAGACCCTCTCCTCTCTGCCGCCAGCGATGGTGGGTGGGAAAATCTCCATCATGTTCTGCACGAGTTCCCTCTGGTATTCCAGCAATCGATTCGTCCTCTCCTCTACCGGAATAAAAGAGGAGACGTTATCTTTATACCGGGGGTCCAGGAGTGCGAAGACCCAGTACAGTTTGTTCTCCACTATCCGGACAACACGTGTGTCCCGGGAAAAGCAGCCCAGCATGAAGTCAGCCATGTGTGCCAGACTCTGAATAGGCATGACGTCACTGCCCCCACCAGAAGGATCACTTGCCATTTCCTCCTCTTCCTCTTCCGCCTCCTCTCCGCCCCATCCGCGCTGAACCAATGGGACGCACACAGCCTGACTGCTACCCTCGCCGCCAGCATCCTCCTCCTCTTCCACAGCCACCTCCACGTCGTCCTCCTCCTCATCCTCCTCCTCCTGCAACTGCCACCGTGAAGCAGACAAAAGTGTGGTATGACTGTGTAGCTCCGTTGCGTCTCCTCCTACCCCCGTCTCCTCTGCGTGCAATGCGTTCTCCCTTATTGCGATGAGCGATTCTTTAAGGACGCATAGGAGCGGGATGGTTACGCTCACTATAGCGTCCTCGCTGCTGACCTTCTTGGTGGACTCCTCAAAGATACGCAGTACATCGCATATGTCTGCCATCCATGGCCACTCGTGGTTGGCAAACTGAGGGAGCTGAGTTGGAGGCACGCGTGGATTCATAATCTGGTACTCCATCAATGCTCTCTGCTGCTCACACACCCTGGCCAACATGGAATAGGTGGAATTCCAGCGAGTCGGCAGGTCGCACAACAGCCGATGTTCAGGCAAATGGAGGCGTTGCTGGAGTTTTTTTAAGCTAGCAGCAGCTACAGTTGACTTCCGAAAGTGAGCGCACAAGCGCCGCACTTTCACCAGTAGCTCTGCCAGGTTGGGGTAAGTCTTTAGAAATTTTTGGACTACCAGATTAAAAACGTGGGCCAGGCATGGTACGTGATCGAGTTCGGCAAGCTCCAGAGCCGCCACCAGGTTACGGCCGTTATCGCACACGACCATGCCTGGTCCTAGCTGCAGCGGCGACAGCCACATCTCCGTCTGCTGCAATATGGCGTCCCTCACCTCTGGGGCGCTGTGCTTCCTGTCGCCCAAGCTGATGAGCTTAAGCACCGCCTGCTGACGTCTCCCCGCGCCAGTGCTGCAACGCTTCCAGCTAGCGGCTGAGGGCGATGTTAAGGCAGAGGAGGAGGAGGAGGGGGGGGGTTTATCAGAACCCATGTTGGCAATCTTGGGCGGGGGTGGTAGGTAGGCCGTCTCTGTTTGCGACCCCGTCCCCGCTTCCACTACATTCACCCAGTGTGCCGTCAAAGAGATGTAGCGTCCCTGGCCGCAAGCGCTTGTCCACTAGTCGGTGGTCAAGTGGACCTTTGCGCTGACTGCGTACCTCAGGGCCCGCCTGATGTTACGCGACACGTGCTGGTGCAGGGCGGGGACGGCACTCCGGGAAAAGTAGTGGCGGCTGGGGACGGAATAGCGAGGTGCGGCAGCTGCCATCAGGTCGCGGAAGGCCTGCGTCTCTACAAGCCTAAACGGCAACATCTCCAGGGCCAGCAGTTTGGAGATGTGGCAGTTTAAGGCTTGGGCTTGGGGGTGACTCGAGGCGTACTTCCGCCTGCGGTCGAACGCCTGCGAGATGGACAGTTGATGGGACGAGGAGTGTAAAGGTGCAGGCGAAGAGGCGGGGGAAGGGGAGGCTGAAGGAGAAGGCCCCAAAGTAGCCGAGGCAGATGTGGAGGTGTCCTGGCTGGAGGTCTGGACCGCAGTGGCAGCACACAACAAAGGGGAAGAGGCAGTGGCAGCAGGACCGGGCGCAGGTTGTATTGTGTTTGCTCTCTCCCACTCAGCCCAGTGCTTGACTTCCAAGTGACGCCGCATGCCTAAGGTGGTCAGATTGCTCTTCTCAGAGCCCCTACTCAGTTTTGAGTGGCAGAGTGTGCAAACCGCGCTCAGTTTGTCATCCGCACAAACATTAAAAAATCTCCACACCACAGAAGTACGAGGCCTCGATGGGGGAGCTTCGCGCGACTGCCCGCTGCCGGGAACAGCTTCGGCCGTGCTGGCTGTGGCCTCACTACTCTGTCTTGACTGTCCTCTGCCTCTGGACATCCCTCTGCCTGTGGACATCCCTCTGCCTGTGGACATCCCTCTGCCTGTGGACATCCCTCTGCCTCTTGCTGCCTTTTTCGGTGCTGCGCAGACCACCACCTCTCCACTGCTTTCCCCGCTGGACATCACCCCTGGCCAAGTGGGGTCGGTCATTTCGTCATCCACCACCTCCTCTTCCTTACTCTGCTCCTCCTCCTGCCCACTGGACATTCCAACAGCCTCCCTTGATGGCAACTGCGTCTCATCATCATCATCGCTCATGATAACAGATGCTGGTTCAGGGTCCACATCAGCAGGAGATGGCGAAAACTCAAGTGTTTGGGCATCAGTACAAACAAATTCCTCTGCTAGCTCCTGGGATTCTTCTGGCACATCTGAAAAAGGACCCGAAAAGAGCTCCTGGGAGGGGTCAAGGGTGGGATGACTCTGTTGGCCAGGTGTGGAGAAAGGAGGGTCAGAGTGAGACTGTGTGGATGACTGGCTGGTGGACAACTGTGTGGAAGCGCTATCGGCTATCCATTGCACCACCTGTTCAACCTGCTCAGGCCTCAACAGCGGTGTAACTCGCCCCCTGCTTAACTGTCCCATAAAGGCAGGGATTCTGGATGAGTGGGATCCTGGCTGACCCTCACCAGCACGCATTGTATCCCCACTGGCTTCAACAAGGCCACCAACAGAATTTCCGCGCCCCCGTCCTCGTCCACGTCCGATTCCGCTAGCCCCCCTCCGCATTTTATTTTTTTTTGGTTGCAAATACAATATTTGAGTATATAATTAGGTATGTGAAATAATTTAGCAAGAGAACGCACAGTACAGTGGCCAATTAAAAGGCCTAGATATTGTATATTTCAAGGTACACAGCCGTGTACTAACTGCTCAGACGGTGGGTATTTACACCAGGTTTTTAAAATAATTTAGCAAGAGAACGCACAGTATAGTGGCCAATTAAAAGGCCTAGATATTGTATATTTCAAGGTACACAGCCGTGTACTAACTGCTCAGACGGTGGGTATTTACACCAGGTATGTGAAATAATTTAGCAAGAGAACGCACAGTACAGTGGCCAATTAAAAGGCCTAGATATTGTATATTTCAAGGTACACAGCCGTGTACTAACTGCTCAGACGGTGGGTATTTACACCAGGTATTGTGAAATAATTTAGCAAGAGAACGCACAGTATAGTGGCCAATTAAAAGGCCTAGATATTGTATATTTCAAGGTACACAGCCGTGTACTAACTGCTCAGACGGTGGGTATTTACACCAGGTTTTTAAAATAATTTACCAAGAGAACGCACAGTATAGTGGCCAATTAAAAGGCCTAGATATTGTATATTTCAAGGTACACAGCCGTGTACTAACTGCTCAGACGGTGGTTATTTACACCAGGTATGTGAAATAATTTAGCAAGAGAACGCACAGTATAGTGGCCAATTATAAGGCCTAGATATTGTATATTTCAAGGTACACAGCCGTGTACTAACTGTACAGACGGTGGGTATTTACACCAGGTATGTGAAATAATTAGCAAGAGAACGCACGTATAGTGGCCAATTAAAAGGCCTAGATATTGTATATTTCAAGGTACACAGCCGTGTACTAACTGCTCAGACGGTGGGTATTTACACCAGGTATGTGAAATAATTTAGCAAGAGAACGCACAGTACAGTGGCCAATTAAAAGGCCTAGATATTGTATATTTCAAGGTACACAGCCGTGTACTAACTGTACAGACGGTGGGGTATTTACACCAGGTATGTGAAATAATTTAGCAAGAGAACGCACAGTACAGTGGCCAATTAAAAGGCCTAGATATTGTATATTTCAAGGTACACAGCCGTGTACTAACTGCTCAGACGGTGGGTATTTACACCAGGTTTTTAAAATAATTTAGCAAGAGAACGCACAGTATAGTGGCCAATTAAAAGGCTAGATATTGTATATTTCAAGGTACACAGCCGTGTAACTAACTGCTCAGACGGTGGGTATTTACACCAGGTATGTGAAATAATTTAGCAAGAGAACGCACAGTATAGTGCCAAGTAAAAGGCCTAGATATTGTATCTTTCAGGTACACAGCCGTGTACTAAC
>ONZH01023966.1:0-19836 GCA_900303285.1 Rhinella marina | reverse complement strand
GACCATCTGTGTTGACTCCTCAAAGTTGCTCAACACCTGGCAGATATCAGACATCCACGTCCACTCCTCATTGTAGACTTGAGGAATCTGACTGACCTGACTACCAGTTCTGGTGGAAGTTGACATCTGGCAGTCTACAATCGCTCTGCGCTGCTGGTAAACTCTGGATACATGGTTAATGTCGAATTCCATCTCGTGGGCACGTCGCACAACAGTCGGTGAGCAGGCAGTTGTAGGCGGTGCTCGCTGCCCTGAGAGTGGCAGCATCTGTGGTCGACTTGCGGAAATGCGCACAGATGCGGCGCACCTTGGTGAGAAAATCAGACAGATTGGGGTATGTCTTGAGGAACCGCTGAACTATTAGATTGAACACGTGGGCCAGGCATGGCACATGTGTCAGTCTGCCGAGTTGAAGAGCCGCCACCAGGTTACGCTCGTTGTCACACACAACCATGCCTGGCTTGAGGTTCAGCGGTGCCAGCCACAGATCGGTCTGCGCCGTGATGCCCTGTAACAGCTCTTGGGCGGTGTGCCTTTTGTCACCTAAGCTCAGCAGTTTGAGCACCACCTGCTGGCGCTTACCCACGGCACTGCTGCTGCGCCTAGCGCTACCGACTGAAGGCGCCGTGCCCACGGATGGTAATTCGGTGGAGGAGGAGGAGGGGTCGGAGGAGGAGGCATAGTACATCTGAGAGACCGTGACCGAGGTAGGCCCCGCAATCCTATGTGTGGGCAGTACATGAGCGGCCCCAGGGTCAGTCTTGGTCCCAGCCTCCACCAAGTTAACCCAATGTGCCGTCAGTGAGATATAGTGTCCCTACCCGGCAGCACTTGTCCACGTGTCCGTGGTTAGGTGGACCTTCTCAGAAACAGCGTTGGTCAGGGCACGGATGATGTTCTCTGACACGTGCTGGTGTAGGGCTGGGACGGCACATCGGGAAAAATAGTGGCGGCTGGGGACCGAATACCGAGGGGCAGCCACCGCCATGAGATTGCGAAAGGCCTCGGTCTCTACCAGCCTATAGGGCAGCATCTCCAGGCTCAGCAATTTGGAGATGTGGACGTTGAGGGCTTGGGCATGTGGGTGGGTTGAACTGTATTTCCTCTTGCGCTCCAGCGTCTGCTGTAAAGACAGCTGAACGCTGCGCTGGGACACATTGGTGGACACTGTGGAGGATCGTGGAGGCGAAGGTGTGGTTTTCCGGTGGGAGGCGCTCATGCCGGGGTCCTGGGCAGGGAGTTGACTAGCAGAGGCAGCGAGTGACACAGGGGAAGGAGCAGTGGTGTGACCCGCAGGAGGTGGTGAACGGCCTTGGTTCCATTGAGTGGGGTGTTTAGCACTCATATGCCTGGCCATGCTGGTGGTGGTTAGGCTAGTAGTGGTGGCACCCCTGCTGATCCTGGTGTGGCACAGGTTGCACACCACAGTCCGTAGGTCATCCTCACTTTCTTTAAAGAACCTCCAGACTTGCGAACATCTAGGCCTCACCACGGGAGCTTCACTACGTGAAACAGTTGCTGCTGATGCACCAGCTCTGGCCCTGCTTCTCCCTCTGGCCACACCACTGCCTCTTACAACCTGTTCTGGTGCAGCACTCGCCTCCGCCTCAGAAGCACTGTCTTCACTCGGCTTATCAACCCAGCTTGGGTCAGTCAACTCGTCATCCTCCGATTCCTCAGTCTGCTCCCCCTCAATCTGCTCCCCCCTCGGACTTCCTGCCCTGACAACAACTTCACCACTGTCTGACAACCGTGTCTCCTCATCGTCCGACACCTCTTTACAAACTTCTTCCACTAAGTCAACATTGTCATCATCATCATCATCACCCACAGACTGCGACAGTTGGAAAACTTGGGCATCGGGAACTAGGTCAGCAGCAACCTGAGAAGTGGTTTGTGACTCTGGGAAGGGTCCAGAAAACAGTTCCTGAGAGTATGCCGGATCGCATTCCAAATTTTCCTGGGAGGGGGCAGACTGGGGGGAAGGAGGTTGAGGTGGAGGAGCCAGAGGAGTGCTCCCTTGGGTAACGTGGGTGGACTGCGTGGAAGACTGACTGGTGGACAAATTACTTGAAGCATTGTCCGCAATCCACGACATCAGCTGTTCGCACTGTTGTGGTTTCAACAGTCCTCTACCACGTGTCCCTGTAAGTTGAGACATGAAGCTAGGGAGTGTAGCTCTGCGGCGTTCCCCTGCTCCCTCATCAGCAGGTACTGTCTCACCCTGCCAAGGACCACGGCCTCTGCCCCCTGCAGTAATTGAATGCCCACGCCCTCGTCCTCAACCCTTAGCCCTGGGGTTCAACATTTTCTGTATATAAGTGTATTATATAAAAAAACAAAAAAATAAATGGGCCTGCTGTACTGAAACCCACAAACTTGTTCAGTCTGGTTTAATTAAATGACGTACAGAAAGTGTCACCTGGACAGAAAATACGGATTGTAGTGAGTGGACAGCTGAACTGTGACACACAGAATGGTTCCACGCAGCTGTGTGAAATGGATTTGTATCACTGAGATAAAACAACAAAAAACTATTTTTTTATATATATTATTTTTTTATATTTTTTTTTAGTTTTGTTTTTTTTGGAACGTGACGTGCAGAAACTATCGTAGACCTAACTCACACCCTGCTGACGGTGGCTATTTTGACTGCGACCCAGACAAATGTCGCACAGAGATTTTTGTGATCAATCTATATAAGTGAGAGCAAAAGACCTTGTTGGATTAAGTGACGTACAGAATGTGTCACCTGGACAGAAAATACGGATTGTAGTGAGTGGACAGCTGAACTGTGACACACAGAATGGTTCCACGCAGCTGTGTGAAATGGATTCGTATCACTGAGATAAAACAACAAAAAACTATTTTTTATATATATATATTTTTTTTTATATTTTTTTTTAGTTTTTTTTTTTTAACGTGACGTGCAGAAACTATCGTAGACCTAACTCACACCCTGCTGACGGTGGCTATTTTGACTGCGACCCAGACAAATGTCGCACAGAGATTTTTGTGATCAAGCTATATAAGTGAGAGCAAAAGACCTTGTTGGATTAAGTGACGTACAGAATGTGTCACCTGGACAGAAAATACGGATTGTAGTGAGTGGACAGCTGAACTGTGACACACAGAATGGTTCCACACTGCTGTATGAAATGGATTTGTATCACTGAGATATAACAATAAAAAAAAAGGGTCATATATGGCGATAGCTGCACTACTAGTGCCAGCCAGCCAGCCAAGCCAGGAGACAAAAAAAAAAAAGTCTTGTAGCCCTTAGAAGGTCTGTTGGGTTCTTGGGAGATCACTTTTGCCTAACAAAGAACTAAATGCAGGCCCTAACACTCTCCCTGAAACGCAGCAGCTCTATCCCTAACGACATCCAGACAGCATCTGAGCCGAGCACCGCGGCCAGTCACTAGTATATTCCAGGGTCACCTGATCAGGCCAGCCAACCCCTGCTATCGACATGTAAGGGCCCCACGTGATGCTAGGTGTACCGCAGAGTCTCCTGGCTTGTGATTGGCTGAGTTTATAGGCGCCAAAAATGCACAATGCGGAAGTTGCCATATCTTCGAGCATGGTGAGATACTCGTCCAAGCAGCGAGCACTTACAAGTACCGTAATACTCGAACGAGCACCAAGCCCGGACGAGTATGCTCGCTCATCTCTAGTTACCACCCCTCTGTACCCTTACTGCAGACTACTAGCATTCATTAATAACTTCTAGTAGAAATAATAAAGGAATGGAAAAACATAGAGCCATAAGAATAGATGCTCCAGAATTGTCATTACACATGGGGAATGCATGAAGCTATCAAAACAGGCATGTCAGGAGTGGTGAAAGGTCCTCTTTAACTAAATTTGTGTAAAGTTAAGGGTGGACACATCAGTGGGTACTATCCTACCATGAGCTTCCCCCGAGGTGAGGTTATGATTATGAACATTCTGGTGCAGTGTGGGATCTTCAAGTCTCTTTTTCTGTACATAACCTTGTTATGCACATTACTTCCCTGAACAGGAATCTAAAAGGGTGTGATAATGGGACAGGGCTTACACCGACATACGATATAGAGACCCATATATTCCTGCTAAAATAGACTGCATGATCAATATAGCTCAAAATCACATTAGTTTAATTTAGTATCTTTCAATCACTGTGTTCCCCAATATGTGCTATAGGGTTTATTTGTTACACCTGCCAGTTCTATGAAAGGAACTTTATTATATTCATTTACCGTGTTATTTCTATTTTACCTTATTTTACCTTTTTGTGAACCAGGGTGAAAATAAATAAAAGAATCCCATATATATATAACAACATTAATCACCTTGACATATTCAGCAGGTACAGTATAATAAGTTATTTTTAAAGAAGGAAAGGAAATGGAAAACTAAATGCACTTTATTAATTTTTTTGCCAAATAAAGAAAATAAGTACAGTATAAAGATGCAATATGACATACTAAGATTTTTGTACTTTGGTTTTAGATAAGGGTCGTCTGATCAATAAAAAAAAACTGTTTAAAAGTCAGAATACCATAATAAATGAAGAAACACTCACCTCACTGATGCCTCGCTGTTCCTTTTCAGATTATTCCTGTATTCCCTCTGGTATACCGTATACTTCCTGGTCACACTGGACACACAGGAAATGATCGCTCAGCCAATCACTGGGTGAGGTGGGTCACTACTCCATCCCACCCCCACTTACCAGCTTAGGCTTTATTCCCATCTCCGTTAGGTAAATCCGGTAGTCTGTTCCGGTACAAGAGCAGACTACTGAAGTTATTGTATCCGGCATAGCCGGACACCACTGGGCACCGTCATCCCCCATTCAGTATAATGGGATGCAGCAGGAATCCAATAGGTTTTAGGCATGAATGCTGGATTTTTGCCAGAGAAATACTGCTGTTTGCAGTATTACTTTTCTTTCTGAAAGCTGGAATTTATGTCAGTAACCTGCTGGATCCCATTATAGGCAATGAAAATCCAGTGGAGCTAAGTGGTGTCCGGCTGTACAGGATATGGTAAAGCCAGTATTCTTTTCCTCTGCTAGAACAGACTACCAGATTTACCAAATGGAGATGTCAACCTAACCTAAGGATTATATGTCGATATGTTTATGAAACATTAATATATTCATTTCTGAGCCCAATGACAATATTTCTTCTTACTGCTTTCTCTATCAAGTTCTTTTTGTTGCTTAGTGTTGTTTGAATGTGCTGCATAACTACATAGGGAGGCAGTACTATCTGTGTCTACATGATTTTGTAGGATGAAGGATGCTTCACTTAGCAAGGTAACCATTACATTACACTAAAAACAGTACTTTCTGTCACTTGCTCACTTGGGCATTCAACATTGTAAGTCCATATTATTGCATAAACAATAGTTGTAAAATGCAATTTTATTTGGGCGCACGGGAAAAGGGTGGATAATCAATTCTTCCCAAGTCCCCATCATTTCAGACTTATGATTTATAAGTTCTAAATAAATATGTATACAGGTATATACAATTATTCCACAAAATTGACTTTTGATTATAGATGTAGTAAGAGATAAAAAAATCCTATGCTCAATAGCCATGTATTTGATTGGCAGGTAACCAACAGTTAGTCGGTGTTCTTGCACTCGGTTTCTTAATCTCTAGATCCTTTTCAAGCTTAGTTCCTGATGGATGCATAAAGTGGAGATTTATTAGCTACTGGTGCTTGCCTGAAATGAATCCATGCCGTTTAAATTGTGTTCATAAACTGTGCTTCATCTTTCAATGCATGAATATCAGTTTTATTACTGCTTGCATTTTATTGATAGAGTTTTATTCATATTCTCATGTGTGATACCATTTTAGCATAAACTGTATCAAGACACAATTCTTAAAAAAATATACTCCATGGATTATATTTTAGCCTTTCCATCCTCATTTTTTCTTGTCTGTTTTTCTCACTCTTTTGTCTTCACCCCGTTCCTCAGTTGACCAGAAATAAAATTAACCGAGTATTCATAGTCAAGATCAATGTGGTCCTTCATTTATGATGCCAGACCAGAAGGGTCAAATGTCTCTCTCTCCACACCCTGTCTATGATCTTTCAGCCAAAATCCTTTGGTTTGCATGCAATGCTGCTCCACAAGAAAGAGGCATCCTACATAAGGTATGTTATCGCCATCAAATAGCAAAGAAGAGAAGATCAGTAAAGTTTTAGTATCTTCCCTTAATGGTTTTCTTGTGTTATACAAGTGTAATACCAACAGTGTGTGTCCCTCTGCCAGGTTACACACCCCGCTGCTGACACTAGGGTTGAAGTTGTCCAGTATTGTTCAACAGTTTGTGCTTGCAGGTGTCCTCCAGCTTCCCCTGGTGGGCACAGCTGTCAGAGTAGGTTTGCTTGTTCCTCAAAGTCTGGGTAGCCTGTTCTCCCTCCATCTTCTGCCTCTCATAGGGCATGTGTGCAAACTGCAGCCCTTAATGGGCTAGTACATGCCCTAATCTTCCCTAACCTTTGGCTGTTCACCTCTGGTTTTAAGACACCTTCCCACAGGAGAGCATGCCTGAACAATAGGTGCTAGAATCTAGATTTCTGTGAAGGTGTTCAACTCTTCTGTTCAATTGCCTGTTACCGACTGCCTGTTTTCCACATCTGACCCTTTGCTGCCTGACCTCTTCCTGTTCCTCTTATTGACTATGTGCTGCCCTTTGGACTATTTACTGGACTGCATGAACACTGCCTGCCCTGACTTTGGCTTGTTTCCTAACTATGGTTTTGCCTGATCCATCAGTGCTCTGCACTAATGTCGTTTGACTCCCACAGGTCAGCAGCCACTGAAAATAGACTACTCCAAGAGGTAGCGGCCTATTTGTTCCCCTTCAGTAGAGTCCAGATCCCTGTATAGGGGTTAAAGGGTGAAGACGAGTTGGGCCACTTAGATAACACCCTTAGGAGACGCCCAAAGCCAAATCTGGTGCACAGTGGATCCATATCTGCTACAGTTACAACATCTATTTTGCCACAGTAAATGCATAGTATTGAAGTGCAGTCATCCAAGTGAGAATATACATTTGCCTTCATAAAAAGTTTATCCTATATTTCTGCTATTGGAATTTACCATTATTAATAGAGCTTTCCAATGTGTAGAGAAGCCAGTATATATAATTCTATTAAATCCCATTAATTCTCTTATACACATGATGGTAAAAACCAGTTTTCACTACCGTCTTCATGTTATCAACAGGGCTCTGTTGCGTCCTAGTTCCTTATGATTCCTTGCCATGATTTTGTAACTGATCAGATACCTTATTGATGGTATTGTGTGATACTTATCATAACTGTGAATCCTGTTATTCATATAAAATCATCAACTTCATCAATACAAATGTTATCCAATACCCATAGTGAACCTTTACTGAGCATGTTTTGCGTTTTTTTTTTTTTAAAGGCAAGTTATTTGGCTTTATTCTCAGTTGGGAGGAATGGCAACTCTTTCATGAATACTGCTCTTGGCTCTTTAGTAATGTACCGTACTCAGGTTTTACTGGTAAAGTATTGATTTCATTTCTTTATACAGTGCCTTGCGAAAGTATTCGGCCCCCTGGAACTTTTCAACCTTTTGCCACATTTCAGGCTTCAAACAAAAAGATATAACATTTTAAATTTTTGGTGAAGAATCAACAACAAGTTGGTCACAATTGTGAAGTGGAACGAAATTTATTGGATCATTTAGACTTTTTTTGTAATAATAAAACTGAAAAGTTGGGCGTGCAAAATTATTTGGCCCATTTACTTTCAGTTAAGAAAACTCACTCCAGAAGTTCATTGAGGATTTCTGAATGATCCAATGTTGTCCTAAATGACTGATGAAGATAAATAGAATCCACCTGTGTGTAATCAAGTCTCCGTATAAATGCACCTGCTCTGTGATAGTCTCAGGGTTCTGTTTAAAGCACAGAGAGCATCATGAAGACCAAGGAACACACCAGGCAGGTTCGTGATACTGTTGTGGAGAAGTTTAAAGCCGGATTTGGATACCAAAAGATTTCCCAAGCTTTAAACATCCCAAGGAGCACTGTGCAAGCGATCATATTGAAATGGAAGGAGTATCAGACCACTGCAAATCTACCAAGACCCGGCCGTCCCTCTAAACTTTCATCTCAAACAAGGAGAAGACTGATCAGAGATGCGGCCAAGAGGCTCATGATCACTCTGGATGAACTGCAGAAATCTACAGCTGAGGTGGGAGAGTCTGTCCATAGGACAACAATCAGTCGAACACTTCACAAATCTGGCCTTTATGGAAGAGTGGCAAAAAGAAAGCCATTTCTCAAAGATATCCATAAAAAGTCTCGTTTACAGTTTGCCACAAGCCACCGGGGAGACACACCAAACATGTGGAAGAAGGTGCTCTGGTCAGATGAAACCAAAATCAAACTTTTTGGAAACCATGCTAAACGATATGTTTGGAGTAAAAGCAACACAGCTCATGACATGAACACACCATTCCCACTGTCAAAACATGGTGGTGGCAGCATGATGGTTTGGGCCTGCTTTTCATCAGCAGGGACAGGGAAGATGGTTAAAATTGATGGGAAGATGGATGGAGCCAAATACAGGACCATTCTGGATGGAAACCTGTTGGAGTCCGCAAAAGACCTGAGACTAGGATGGAGATTTATATTCCAACAAGACAATTATCCCAAACATAAAGCAAAATCTACAATGGAATGGTTCAAAAATAAACGTATCTAGGTCTTAGAATGGCCAAGTCAAAGTCCAGACCTGAATCCAATTGACAATATGTGGAAAGAGCTGAAAACTGCTGTTCACAAACACTCTCCATCCAACCTCTAAGAGCGCAAGCTGTTTCGCAAGGAAGAATGGGCAAGAACTGCAGTCTCTAGATGTGCAAAACTGATAGAGACATACCCCAAGCGACTTGCAGCTGTAATCGCAGCAAAAGGTGGCGCAACAAAGTATTAATGCAAGGGGGCCGAATAATTTTGCACGCCCCACTTTTCAGTTATATTTTTACAAATAAAGTTTAAATGATCCAATAAATTTCGTTCCACTTCACAATTGTGACCCACTTGTTGTTGATTCTTCACCAAAAATTTAAAATGTTATATCTTTTTGTTTGAAGCCTGAAATGTGGCAAAAGGATGAAAAGTTCCAGGGGGCCGAATACTTTCGCAAGGTACTGTATTATCAGTGTGGTCAATCATTCTTCAGCCCTCTTTTCTTTCAAACACAGATTATATTTCTGTTCTTTAATAGACTTGAGCGAATCGACCTTCTGATCATAGCTCTGAAGTCGATTCGTTCAAATACTTTGATTTTGATGCTGTTTCTGTATAGCATTAAAATGTATTGGCTCTGTGGAGACAAAGTTCGTGAATTAATACTCTATTCATATCTGTGTATTTAAAAACAATTTAAAATAGCAATCTGAAGTGGGCTTTGGTACTGGCTGGTACCTCAGATTGATATTTTAAATTGTTTTTAAATACGCAGATATAAATACAGTAGTAATTCAATAAAGTCTTGCGCGACTTTGAGCGAGACAAACTTTAGCTCCACTGAGCCAATGCTTTTTAATGCTGTACGGAAACAACATTAAAATCAAAGTATTTGAACGAATTGACTTCGAATCTATGATCCGAAGGTCTATTCAATCAAGCCTAATCTTTAACCTAGCCCATTTATTTTTTGTAGTATTTATTGCTCTGCAACTATACCTGCCATTTTATAATATATCTTTCATTGAAGTCATTGGTGCACATGGCAATATACTGGCATCAGCTTGAGTATCATAGAATCAAAGGAGTCTTTTTTTAATTTTTTACAGGAGCATTTGTCTTATAAAGACATATGAAAGTAGGATTTTTAGAAAAAATCATTTTTGTAAATGTACAGTTTACCATTTTTACATAATAAACTATTAATAATTTAGAAATAATGTAAATTAATGTGTTTCTTGATATGTTGTTTTCTAATTTATATAAGTCATATTTTATAATTAAATACAAGTGCAGCCTCATTTTCCTTTATGTAACTTGATTGTCTGTGCTTATGCACAGTGCTGTAACTGTTTCTAATGATTTAAAAAAATATGGTATATAAGTGCAGCTAACATTATCTTGTCTCCACGTATGCCAGGATGGTCACTTTAATGCAATTTGTTGTACTACTGTAATGTGATTTGTTGCGTTAACGTGTTAAGACAGTGAAGATAAGACTACATCTGTACTTAGAAGTTACCCTTGTGACCCCAGTCTCTCCTTAGTCTATTAAACAATATCAATATCCACTGCCAAATCCCATTCCATTTCCTTATGTTTAGTATGCAGAACTTTGTTTTCTAGGAAAATTACAAGGATCATGACATTTGTCTGCAGTTAGGCTCAGTCTTCACAACAGTAGCCACTACCACCTGCAGCTACAATTCATCTTAAGTGCAATCACTTGCTACCAGAGATCTGGAACCCTTTCTGCAGTGAACTCCAACAAATAACGAAGTTAATCACAAGTCAAGAAATCAATGCAGCACTATTAATCATTAATTGTGCTCAGAATGAGAAGCTGCAGGGAGAATAACCCTTGTGAGTTGTAAGGAAGTCAATAATAAGGTTATATTTCCCTTGAGACAGTTTCCACACAGTGCAGTTTTGGTGCAGTACTGTATTTACCAGTAATTCTTAGCCAAACAGCTGCCAGATGTTCCATCATGTGGAAGGGATTTTCACATAAACTACGTAGCATGTTTGACACCTCTGTTCAGGTTCCGCTGGTATTTTTGACAACATGTAGCCGGACTCTTTTCATGACAATAACAGAAACCATAGAAATAAAAGACTCCCATACGCCACTAGATTGCTTAAAGCACTGTATTCATTTACTAGGTGTGTCTTCAGTCAATATCTGAACATTTTCAGCCAAAGCCTGGATAAGCCGCGACAGAGGGAATGGAGACACAAAGGAAAGGAAGGCACTATCTTCTCCTTCCATGATAATGGAAACTTATTCACCAAAAAATAAACAACTCTATCAAAAAAATTAATAAAAATGTATGGTTCTCAGAAAATAGCTGTACTGGTTTCCCAGTAATATGGGACCCATAAACCAATCCATCAAAATCTGTGCTGCAAAAGGTGGTCTTTCCCTTCCTAACCCTGCAGCATACACAAACAGGAGTTTACGTCCACATTAATGGCATTTCCCTACCCAGAAGAATCCACCTAACAATTTAAGAGGTTTGATGTATGTCAGGTGGCACACACTGGACACCACATACAGGGCACTGAAATGCCATATCTGTTAAAATGTGCAATTTTCATTTTGCATCGTCCTCTAGTGTAGTTTACAAAATGGGGTCACTTATTAGGGAGTATCACTGTACAGGTACCCTAGGGTGTCTGCAAATGTGATGTAGCATCCAAAAACCGCTCCAGCAAAATCCATGCAGAAAAAGCCAAATGGCGCTCCTTCCCTTCTGAGCCCTGCCACATGCGCATGCAGAAGCTTACGTCCACATTTATGGCATTTCTGTACCTAGTAGAACCTGCCTATTAATTCAAGAAGTGTGGTGTGAGTCTCAGATGGTACTAGCTGTACACAGGTCCCATAGGACATTTGGGTCTAAATGACAAGAATGACATGAGTGTCTTTTGGGACTGTAGTAGGACAATAGTTATCCTAATGGGACTTTGCATGCATTTTATATGGATTTTTTTCTACAGCTCTTGACTATGTTTGTAATTATGTTGTGATTGACTACATATGTGTGTAAACTGATATGGGGTTAAAAAGGGCAGTACCTGATTCACTTTGTAGGCCATAAGAAGTACGATGTTGCACGAAACGGCCTTCTCCTGTTTGTCCATATCCTATGTACCATCTTTTAATAAAGGATAATTGCATCAGATTGTAAGTGTCATAGATTCTTCTTTGCTGTTTTATATTGTGGATGATCTACCATGAAAGCACCACTCTGTACCGATATACAGCCTTGTCCATCACATGGAGTAGTGGCATGAGGATTTTTTGCAGTAGTAGTGCCAGTCCTTCTATATTAAATACTATTTTTTTTTATTTTAACACAAGGCCACAACATAACAAAATGTGAAAAAAGGGAAAGTGTCTGAAGACTTTTAGAATGGACTGTATTATATATTTAACTCTTCTTTTAACAATACTAGAACATTGGTACAGATTCACTAGTGACTCTGTCCCTTAATTTGTTTTACAATTTTCACATCTCATTTTTTTAGACAGTTTTTCTCTACAGAACACACTGAGGGGTGAGTATGCACATTAAAACTTAATCTTTGGGGGCGGAGCCTAACCACGAGAGAAGATGGTAGCTTGAAGCCACAGCTCCTTTGCACCCAAGCTTTATATACCCGAACAGAAGCTGGTGACCAGACATGGTCAAATACGGGACAGATAGAGGTGCTGACCTTATGAATGCCCCTAAAGCCCACAAAAACCAACAGTGGATGCAGAAATTGTTCAAAAGAAGAAACGCGCAACTACAGGACGCGGGATCCAAGATGGCCGCGGGCCCAACGGCTCTACCACATGCTGCGGAGGACTCGGAGCCAGAAAGCTCCCCTGAAAGGGAAGAAGAGGAACTGAACAGCACCAATATATTCAAGGCCTTCCTAACTAAAGCATTAGAGCAGGCATTGTGACCTGTGATGGTGGAGCTATCGGACATAAAATCGGAGCCTGGAGACATCTGCAGCAGAGATTGTGATGCACTCCACAGCTCTAGCCAGCCAAGTAGGAGCCAATGCTTAAGAAATCAATAGAGCTCTAACCCTGATCGAAGATCAAGAGAATCGGAGTAGAAGGAGAAATATACGTATCAAGGGCCTCCCAGAAACGTGGGCCGCAGATGCCCTATACAAAGTGGCAATGGAGGTGTTTGTTGATCTAGTGGGCCAAGAACGGCCTCACTCATCACGATTGAATGCATTTATCACACACTCAGACATATTCCAAAACCCTCAGAGAAACCGCGGGATGTGGTCTGCGGCCTATTATCCTATGTGGACACAGCATGTATCCTGACCGCAGCCAGAGAAAGGTCCCGAATAATCTATGAGGAAGCCGAGCTGACATTTTACCAAGATATCTACCCTAGCTAAGAGAAGCGTACTCAGTCCACTTTTGGAAGCTCTACATGAGGCAAAAATTCCATACACCTGGCTCCATCCGTTTGGACTTTCAATCCTGAAAGGAGGGAAAAGAGTAATCATACATACTCCTGAAGATCTGGAGAAAGCATGGCCGGTGCTCGGACTGACACCGATCGAGATCCCTTCTTGGATGCCAATGTCCATTGCAGACTACCTCCCCCCTCTCCCAAGGTTTGAGCCATGGAGCAAGGTGGCAAGATGGCGACGAAGCCGACGCAAGACGCAAGGAAAGATGGCGACGAAGCCGACCTGAGGTTCTTAAGGACTTAATGGTGTTGTCGGAGCTTCTCCTGGAGTAGCAAGGTACAGGAAGGGGGGCTTGTTGTCGTTTATACAAGCCGTCGAGAAGAGCAAGACTGTATGCACCCCCCCACCTTCGTTATTTGTACAGTGTTTCCTGCACGTTTAGTGGGAGCCTAATTGAACATTCAGTTATAGAGGGACCTAGTCACCCAAGTTCTCAGGATGTGACATTCTTTTTGGGCCCCAGTCCCAGCTTGAAAATTTTTATTTTTTGCCTTAGGTTTTGCCTATCTTTCTTTTAATCCTACTTTCCATTCACGTCTTCGATATTTCTACCTTTGTTATCCCAGAATATCTACTATTATGGGCTATATGCAAATCAAGTTACGTATACAGGTTTCTCTATAGAGTTTTTCCTAGAAGAAATAGAAATGGACTTACAATGTGTTATATTATACTGTTCATGACAGTCCTTTCAGTTCAGCTCTTTATAATCTCAATCAAGGATCGGAGCAGGGGGACAACTCTGACAGAATAGGTCAGACGACTCAATTTTTAATCTCGCTTACCCCGCCCATACTCTCCCCTGAGTTAGGGGCTCACCTAACCAGACAGGTTACCCAAGAAGAAGTAAGAGCTGTACTTCTTAGCTTTGCCCTGTGAAAAACTCCTGGCCCAGAAGGATTTCCTTTGTTATAAGAAATTTCAGGACATTTTGCTACCCCATTTCACAGAGGTTTGTAATAGACTACTGATTTTTGAACCTCTCCCTAGACAGGCGCAAGAGTCATGTGTCGTACTCATACCCAAAGATGGAAAGGACCCTTTGAGCTGTGACAGCTACCGACCCATCTCTCTCCTGAACATCAATTTAAAAATATAGGCCAAGATTCTGGCTATCAGATTGGGTCTGTCCTGCCGCTCCTCGTAGGGTGCAAACAGTCAGGGTTTGTGAAGGGAGAGAGGGCTGTGACAACGCTCACCGTATATTTTACTCTATTCATGAATCTCATTAAAGAAAGCTCCAACTGATGCTCCTGAGCATCGATGCTGAAAAAGCATTTGATAGGGTCAACTGGACTTTCATGAAAATGACATTACGCAAATTCTACATCCCAGGTATCTTTATCCAGGCCATTTTCTCATTATATGGTCAATCGCACGCTAGGCTGAGGATAAACGGGACTTTGTCTCCAGTCTTTGAGATATCAAACAGCACGAGACAGGGATGCCCCCTATCCCCCTCTCTCTTTATCTTAGTGTGGGAAAGGTTAATCCAGTCTGTTAGACAAGATCCCACGATCCAAGGTATTCAGTACAATGAGAGAGATTTAAAATGCACGGCTTTCGCTGATGATCTATTGTTTCTGGTAACCAATCCAGAGAAGGGGCTCCTGGCCCTGGAAGACAAACTAAAAGCTTTTAGTTCATTGTCTGACTTCAAAGTTAACCCCACAAAGTCGGAATTGCTGAATATCACACTCTAGAACTGAAACCTCTCGCCTAAGCTCTCTCTCTCGCCTTTTCCTTTGTCAAAAGGCCCACTCACATATTTGGGAATAAAGATACCCAGTGACCTAAAGGAACTCTATCCAGTCAATTACATACCGCTGTTGGAAAATGTCAAGAAATTACTGCACATCCCCCTCTTGTCCTGGATGGGGCGTAGAAATGTACTCAAAGCATATATACTTCCCAAAATCCTATATACACTTCTATAAAAAGAGCTTTTCCAGATTGGAAGCAGAAAAGAGCTAGAAACCCCCACAATGTGTTGGTTAGCAGTAGAGAGGAGGGAGGATTGGGACTACCAGATGTTTTTATGTACTTCCAAGCTTAATAGATGGCTGGAAATGGTAGATCCTAGGAGGCAAATAGATGTAGTTAACTTAGCAAAACATATAACGGGCCCATCCTTCTATCATCGCCTCTGGATTCCTACTTGGCATTTCACAGCATCAGAGGACTGTGATCCTCTGATGCGAGGCCTTTGGGAAACATGGATCAAACTAAGAGGCAACCTTGTCCAGGGATCTTCCCCCTAATGCCAGCTCGGCTCCTCCCAAATCTCTCCCAAAAAATCAACAGATCCCATCTCTTGAGAATCTCCATGCCTCTCTCAGGCAGTCACCGTCCTGCTTCCTGTACCACTCTCACTTTCATTTGGTATGTCACAGTGCCATGAAGAAACATGATTTTTATAGATCATTATCAACTTTTGAGAAACTCATTCTCTCGCCAGTTCTGAAGCACACAAAGATATCAACCCTTTAAAAGCTGTTGGGAGGTCAGGGGAGGGACGCTAAACCGCCCTTCCTAGTGGGAGAGAGAACTGGGATTGGTCTTGACGGAGGAAGAGACAAAGAGACTATTATGCTCATCTCATGGTTTTTCCACATGCATACTGTACGTATGCAAGAAGGTCACTACAAATTACTTGCTAGATGGTACAGAACTCCTGAGCTTTTATTTGAGAGAGGTTTGGCTCCCTCGGCCGTTTGCTGGAGATGTGGAGTTGAGGTTGGTTCTTTATCACACATATGGTAGAATTGCAACATAATTCGCCCCTTTTGGGAAGAAGTACAGAAGGTCCTAAGGAAACTCTCCAGCTGGGACTTCCAGATCTCCCTGGACATGATAGTCCTAGCTAGGCCCATTAAGGTCTATAAACCTTCCAAGTAGAGATGAGCGAATCATGCAAAAAATTATTCGCCGAACATTCGCCGAACTTTTCCTAAAATTCGTATATTCGACTAATAGATTCGTTGTATTTGCGTACAAAATATACGTTATTATGTGCTATTAGCGAATATTCGCTCACTAATAACGAACGTTCATTTTTAATCTATACACTGTTGCGTACGAATATAAGTCTCGCGAATGCACGCACAACGCTAGGTCGTGGCGTACGAACCTCAGAGTCAGAGCGAATTTTGCGAAAGATGGCAACGGCAAGCAGGCGTTCGTGTCCATTCAGCTCTGAAGAGCTAAAGTACATGGTCCAGAAGATGGACAAGCTGGGCTATGATGGCAGTGGCACCCATCAACACCCGCACCAAGAAAAAAATCAAATAGTGGAGCGGGTGATACAAGGCCTGCGCCATCACTGTCAGAGTGAGTGGACCCCGGGCCAGGTCCAGAGGAAGTGGTCAAACCTCAAATTGAAGTGCCCAGAGCGGCTAAGGCAGATCCGGGATGAGATACGAGAGGGTGAGTAACCAAAAATATTTGATAAGTAACATGTTAAAAAATTAGTTTACTGTCTGTATTGTATATGTACCAGTGCCATTAAAGAAAACCGTATAGGACAACGTGGGAGTGCGTAGTGCGCTGCAGCAATTTTCTTTCATGCTAGGCCACGCCTCTAACTCCACTCAAAGGCTAGGGCTACAATACGACATTTGTCGCGCGACATTGTGTCGCACCAATGTCGCGCGACAATTTTTATAATGGAAGTCTATGGTGTCGCACTGCGACATGCGACATGTTGCGACTGCGACACGACAGTCACAGAAAAATCCATCCAGGATGGGTTTTTCTGCGACTGTCGTGTCGCAGCATGTCGCATGTCGCAGTCGACACCATAGACTTCCATTGTAAAAATTGTCGCGAACACTGTCGCGAGTGTAGTTGTGCACTATGTGTCGCGCGACTTACTGTCGCGCGACACATGTCGTCGTGTAGCCCTAGCCAAACAAGTGAAGGTATTCTCAGATACGTGCCCCTTCCCAGTTATTTGCCTTAGGCTACATTCACATATGTGTTCTGGCAGGCTGTTCCATGGTATTTGTCCTGCCAATTCCCGGCTTTCTTGCGGATAGCGGTCGGATCAGCGCCGTCCCCCATTATTGTTAATGGTGCTGGCCGTTCTCCCTTTTGTGTCAGGCAAATGCCTGATCCAGACAGATCCGGTGGGCTGTTCCCGGCCGTAACAGCCCGCCGGATCTCTAGCGCTAGTGTGAAAGTACCCTTATATGACCCTTCATAGTTAGCGCTTCCTCCTCCTACACACAGACTCAAAGATGTGCTCATGCTGCAGCTAATGTGTCTGGAGTGGGTGATTTAAAAATATATTCCCACGATAACGATATTAAGAAATTTATCACAATAAATACCCATTTAGAAGAAAAAAACGCTTTGGGCCACAAGGAGAAGACATTATACTGTATGGGGGCAGCCACAAGGAGACATTATACTGTATGGGGGCCACAAGCAGACATTATATTGGACGTCGGGGAAGATGAAGGGACTGCTCCCTGCTTACCGTCACCCGTCTTTGCTTCCTATGGATGCAAAGATAGCTGACCATGGGACATAGCCACCCATTCCCGGACACAGCTGCTAAAATCCTGACTGTCCTGCCGAATCCGGAACGGTTGGGACTGGAGCTATGGTATACTAGTGCATTGTATGTGCTGTATTTATATTTGTTATGTTTGTACCTGCAGAATGTGACACAAAGACATCTTTTATTCATTCATTCATTCATTCAACCCCCACCCCTCCCAACAAATGCTCCCTCCATCAAATATGCACCCCAGATATTCTATGTTCCCTTCACTCCCCATCATATTGCCCTCCTCTCACCCATAATATCTTCATAGTAGTATACAGTGTTAGTTTTAAAACGGTCATCATAACAATTGTGTATGGATTTATGTTGCAGAGCAACGTCAGCGACGTCGACAGCGTCAACAGCAGGGACGTGCCCGGACGGCCCCTGAAGGACCTTCTAGTAAGTGTAAACATATTTAATTTATTTTTAATCCAGGCTATGTGGGAGTGCAGCAGCAGTGATATAAGAGCACTAGTGGTTAGGAATGGGATCCAGCCCCAAACTATTCAGATGTATCAACATCAGAAGTTACAACTGTTCATTTGAGTTGAATGTAATGCCATTCTTTAAATTTTGACAGCTGCTGCACCAGAGAGGAGCTCCTCTGCCCCTCCTCCACCCCACCCTGAGAGGACCCCACCTGGCCCTCATACACCCCCAGCCCAGCTACCAGAGGCAGAAGGTAGGTAAAATAAAAAGTGTAATGGGTGGACCTTCTGTCTTCAAAATACAAGCTAATTTTATGTTTTATCTTTTATAGCTCCAACCGTCAGGGGGGATATCGAGTTTTCCCCAGGCCCATGGGAAGACCACCCAGTATGGGTGTCCCGTAAGTACAATCCCCTAATTCACAGAAGTGTAATATTTTCAAGAACTAGGATCATGCCACCCAACATGTTATTGATAACTAGACTGTGTACACATTATGTTCTCCAAGTGGTTAGTGAAACAGACATATCACAATAATTTTAAAATCAAGGTAGTGAAAGAAGTAGAAACTTGTGTTACCTCAAAAATATTTCACAAAAATGTGTCATACATGACATACTATTATAGTACATTGGCAATCTCTTTTTAACAAAGCGAGAAACAGCCCTGCACCTCACATAGATCCAGAGATCTGCCCCAATTACTCTGCTACATCAAGCTAGTTACTCAAGGGTAGTGTGACTAGTGTCTATTCTGTTGCATGTCAGGACTCGTGTCCATCTCTCCCTATCACAGCTCAGGACAGGAGGCATTTGAAGATTTAAACTGAGCATGTGCGTCCTTCTCAGTGAGCAGTTCAAAGAAAATTTAGAAAAAAAATGGCTCATTATTTAAAAATATATTTCAATGAATAACTGAGTCAGTTCTAGTAGATATACAAAATATTTCATGACATGCAACTAGTATTCAGATCCAGGTGCTGCTTTGAAAGTTTAGAATATTTTTCGTGGGACAACCCCTTTAACTTGATATTACATACTAATTATATTCCTGTTCCACCCCTACAGACATACCCACTGAGTTTGAGATGGAGGCCGCCATACGGCGATTTGGCGTGAAGCTCCACGCTGCCACCCGCCTCCTACGCAGCCTCCAGCCGGACCAACTGGAGCTGCAGCAAATGATGGCGGCACGTCGGCATCCGCTTTAATTTTTATTTTATTTATTTTTTGTATTTTTCTGTTTTTAAAAAGTTATTATTATTATTATTATTATTATTATTAATAATAATAATAATAATAATAATAATAATAATAATAATTATTAGGTATATAACCTGTGGTTTGATGTTTTTGCACACCTTTAACCCCTTCCTGACATACTGTGAAGAAATATTGTTAGGAAACATATATGTACTTAACGCACAAGTGCTGCCAAAAATGACACGGAACAGGCACTCCAATACAAGGGGTATAAGGAAGAGCCTCATTCACATTGTGGAACAATTGTGGGACTCATACATTCATAAAGCCTATGCACAAAGTGACAAGTCTGCCAAAAATTACAAGGAACAGGCACTCCGATACACCTTTTAATACACATAAAGAGGGCATAGACACACTCATGAAAA
>ONZH01023965.1:0-24142 GCA_900303285.1 Rhinella marina | reverse complement strand
ACAGAAAAGGCTGGAAAAACAGATAATTAATCCAAACATGTGAAGCTCATTGTTCTTTGTGCCTGAACTACTTCTTAATACTTTAGGGGAACCAAACAGAATTCTGGTGGTTTGAGGGGTTGAATAATAATTGACCCACACTTTTATGTTTAAAATTTATTAAAATTTAACTGAGCAACATAACTTTTTGGTTTGTAAGATTTATGCATCTGTTAATAAATCCTGCTCTTGTTTGAAGTTTGAAGGCTCTAACTTATTTGCATCTTATCAAACCAGCTAAATCTGCAGGGGGTTGAATACTACTTGTAGGCACTGTATCTCTTGAGAATATTCCCTGCAAAAGATGAGAACTCACTTTTGCGCCCAAACCTGACTTGCTAGCATCTGTTATAACCTGGACAGGTGGAGTTTTCTGCCAGGCAATTCCTTTTTGGAGGTTCCTTTTTCTCTCCACCAGTCCAGATCCCGTTTTACCTGAAATAGAATACTGACTATTTTGTCTAGAGAGATTTGGTTTTTGTCCCATGTTTTTTTTTTTGTAAATCTGTTTATTAAATTACAAGTTCTTAGAAGAACAATCACAATAATATTACTGCCAAAGCAAGTAAATAACATACAATCATGTGCATCAAATACAAATAGCAATATATTCAAGTAGACAACCACTTGTAATTAACTACCCACTTGAACCCCCTCCCTCCCAAATCCCTCCCCCCCTTCCTGTGTGACCACTCCAAAGGGAACATAAAGTCCTAGAGATCCTCATGTGCTAGACGAAATCTGTAAAGGAGTGCGTCCATGTAATATTTCGTACAAATACCACGTGGTTTGTTCAAAATGCGATACAAGTTTAGATTTCGCAGAATCAGCAATGGTGTTCATGAATAAAGACCATTTTTCAAAGCAACGCCTTGTCAATTTTTCTTTGTCCGTTAAGGCATAAATCCAGTCCATGTTAAATAAGTAGGTTATTTTGTATTAAATAAAAGAGATAGAGGGAACCTCGGGATCTAACCATTTATGTAGTATACTTTTCCTCGTAGCTGCTGCCCATATATGCAATATAGCCTTATTACGTCTAGGGATAGTGTGTTGCTCATCTGCTAAAATATTAAATATAGCCCACTGAGGGGTAATAGAGAAGGAAACATTATATGTCGCCGATATATGTGATCTCACTTGTTCCCACAAGTCCTGAATGTTTGTACAACTCCAGAGATGGTGATACAAGTCGGTATTCGAAGCATTACATTTAGAACAGAAAAAGGTCTCATTAGGTGTCATTTTGTTTTTAACATATGGTGTAATATAAGCTCTGTGGAATATCATCATGGCCATATCTGTATAACTACTGACTGGGGTATGTTTTTGAATTTTTAGCGTAGCTTCTAATAAAGTTTTTACTTCAAAGTCAGGGAGATCCTTAACCCATTTTTTCGGGCCTGCAGAAACCGTTTCCCAGTCAATTAATGGTTGGAGAAATCTATAAATGTTACTAGTAGAGGAGACATTAGTCCTTACCCTTTTAATGAACACATTCAGACAAGCACCTCTAGACTGGTTGGGAATATTAGATAGACAGCCTTGGACAAAGCTGCGAGTTTGCAAATATATAAATTGGTTCTGAGCAAATGCTGGAAACCGTTGAAAGGCCTCCGAGTAGGAAAGTATAGAGTAATTAGTGTCCAACTGTCACGACAGGGAAACAAGGGATAGTGTGCCCTGTCTGAACCCCACCTCTTTCCCTGCCTACTTACAATAGATGCCCTAGGCGACAAAACCGTAACTTGGAGACAGTCCCTATGCTGAGTACGTGCACAGGGAAGGGAAGGGAACACAGGGAAAGACGAACACAGACAGAAACAAACACAACAGCAGAATCGTCAGCAAGCCAAGTCAAGAACAGGAGGTCACGTCAAATACCGAGGGGAATCACAAAAGCGTAGTCTAAGTCCAAAGCCAAAATCCAATACACCAATAATCCAACAGCAAGGTCCAACACACAGCACTGATCTCAGAAGACTAATCACAGGCATCTGAGTGAGGCAGTTGCCATCTTTAAATAGCCCGCCCAGGATCATGTGATGTGGCCAGCATCACATGACCTGAGCGGAGCAAGCTGTCCAAACAATATGTAAAGTAGCCATGTGGTGTGATCAGCACCACATGGCTAAACCCAAACAGAGAATTAACTCATGAAGTGCTGGCTGACAAGACCAGCACTTCAATTCCCTATTGCTCGTCTCTAGGGGGCGGAGAGGTCCGGCGACGTCGTGCAGAGGGAGCACGACGCCGACCTCGCGTGACAGTACCCCCCCCTTCACGAGGGGCCACCGGACCCTTACCAACGGGAGCAGGCTTATCGGGATGCTGCAGATGGAACTTTCGGATGAGCGAGTCTGCATGCATCCTGGTCAACGGTACCCAAGACCTGTCCTCAGGACCGAACCCCTTCCAATGTACGAGGTACTGGAAGGAATTCCGAACCCTTCTCACATCCACAATTCTGGCAATCTCATGCTCCATTTGTCCTGCTACCTCAACCGGAGGCGGAGACTGTTCCTCAGGACCAACGGGAGCAACATAACGTTTGAGCAAAGACACATGAAAAACATTATGAACACGAAGGGAGTCGGGTAAACATAACCTAAAAGAAACCGGATTGATCACCTTGGTGATCCTGTAAGGACCAATGAAGCGAGGTGCAAACTTGTAGGATGGTTAAGACGTTCAGTCTGACCATTGGTCTCCGGATGAAAGGCTGATGAAAAGGACAAAGAGATACCAATCTTATTACAGAACGCCCTCCAGAACCTAGACACAAACTGTACTCCCCTATCAGAAACGATATTCTCAGGAACACCATGTAGTTTGACAATATTATCAATGAACACGGACGCCAAGACCTTCGCAGAGGGTAATTTACACAAAGGAATAAAATGACACATTTTGTGAATCTGTCAACCACCACAAATATCACGGTTTTACCCTCAGAGCACGGCAAGTCCGTGATAAAGTCCATGGACAGATGTGACCAAGGTCTACTAGGTATGGGTAAAGGATGTAACTCACCCATAGGTCGTGTCTTGGAATTCTTGGACCTGGCACAAGTGTTACACGCAGTTACAAAAGCCTGAACATCTCTGGAGATTGACGGCCACCAATACTGCCTAGAGACCAACTCCTTGGTGGCATTGATGCCAGGATGTCCACACAAAACAGAATTATGGCACTCACCCAGCAGTCGCAACCACAAATGAGCCGGCACAAACAATTTGTCATTGGGGGTACCAATGGGAGCAAGATGTTGTCCTGCCGAGATTTCAGAAGCGAGGTCAGATGAGGTAGCGGCCACGATGATATCAGCTGGCAGGATGGGCTCAGGAGGGACGTCAGGAGGCTGATACGCCTGGAAACTTCGGGATAAGGCATCGGCCTTAACGTTCTTGCTCCCGGGTCTGAAGGTAACACAAAAATCAAAAACGAGTAAAGAACAAAGCCCACCTCGCCTGTCTAGGATTCAATCGCTTAGCCGATTCTAGAAACATTAAATTCTTATGATCCGTGAGGACCGTAATGCGGTGAAATGCCCCTTCTAAAAAATGACGCCATTCCTCAAATGCCCACTTGATTGCAAGTAACTCCCTATTCCCAATATCATAATTCCTCTCGGCAGGAGAGAACTTGCGGGAGAAGAAGGCGCATGGCATAAGATTAGTTAAGGTGGAAGACCCCTGGGACAGTACAGCCCCCACACCATCCTCAGACGCATCCACCTCAACTACAAAAGGCTTACTTTGATCAGGCTGGACCAACACAGGAGCATTAATAAAACACTGCTTTAACCTTTCAAAGGCCTCAATTGCTGCAGGGGGCCAATTGACCAGATCAGCCCCCTTGCGAGTCAAATCCGTAATGGGTTTGGCTACCACTGAAAAATTTTTGACAAATTTACGATAAAAATTAGCAAACCCCAGAAATCGCTGGAGCGCCTTCAAAGAGGAAGGTCGCACCCAATCCACAATGGCCTGTACTTTAACTGGGTCCATTTTGAAAGAAAAAGGGGTGAGAATGTATCCCAAAAAGGCCACTTCCTGAACACCAAAGGTACACTTTTCCCCTTTAACAAACAACTTGTTTTCACGCAACACCTCCAGCACTTGCCTAGTGTGAGATACGTGACTCTCCCAGTCTGCAGAAAAAATCAGGATGTCATCAATATAGACAATTACAAATTTCCCAATAAATGGTCTAAAAATGTCATTGACAAAGTTTTGGAAAGTTGCCGGAGCGTTACTTAACCCAAAAGGCATTACCAAGTACTCATAATGACCCTCCGGGGTATTAAACGCAGTTTTCCATTCGTCCCCCTCACGAATCCTGATTAGGTTGTATGCCCCCTTCAAATCCAGCTTGGTGAACCAACAGGCCCCCTGGACCTGATTCAGCAAGTCAGGAATAAGGGGCAACGGGTATCTGTTTTTAACAGTGATTTTATTGAGCTCCCTGTAATCGATACAGGGCCTCAATCCTCCATCCTTTTTACCAACAAAGAAAAAACCTGCCCCCATGGGAGAAACTGAAGGCCGGATGTGACCCTCGGCCAGACTCTCTTTGAGATAATCCCTCATGGACTGACGTTCAGGAGTAGAGAGATTATAAATGCGACCTTTGGGATATTTGGATCCCTCAATAAGGTCGATGGCGCAATCATATTGCCGGTGAGGAGGGAGGAACTCAGTCTCGGACATTGAAAACACGTCCGAAAAATCGCCAATATACTTGGGCAAGGAAAGAGACTCAGTGGTACCTCCCAACTGCAATACTGATCTACAACATTTGTCACAATTCATTCCCCATTTTTCCAATTCACCTACCGACCAGTTGATCACAGGGTTGTGGTCCTGTAACCAAGGCAGACCTAAAACAAGGTCGGCAGGTAAATCCTTTAATACAAGGAAGGAGCAAGTCTCAGTATGGGTAATTCCTACAGTTAATACAACCTCAGGAGTACAAAACTCCACTCTCCTATTATTCAATGGAGTGGAATCCAGTGCGATAATTTGAATTACCTCCCTTAAAGGAATTATAGGCACACCCACAGATTGCACAAAATCATAATCAATAAAATTAGCAGCAGAACCTGAATCCACAAATGCTTCACCGGATCTCTTGAGTTGGTTATAAGAAATGGAAATAGGTAACAAAATTTTCTTTCTTACCACCGCAGGGGGTACCTTACTTCCAGGAACAGACCTTTTTGAGAGCAGAAGTCTCGGACACTGCTGGAGCCAGTGGTTCATCTCACCGCAGTAAAAACAGGCCCCTCTCAGGCGTCTCTGATCCCTCATAGTAACTCCCAACTGCATAGGCTCCTCCTGGACGTTGATAGGAGACGGGCTCTGAAGAGGAACTTCGGACAACACGGCAACTTGAGGGGCAACAGAACGTTCCTTTTGTCTCTCCCCTAAACCGTCGGTCAAGTTTGATAACTAAGGTCATAGTCGCCTCTAAGGTGTCAGGAGTAGGATAACTAACTAGTAAATCCTTCAGATGGTCAGACAGTCCCACCCTAAACTGGCTTCTCAAAGCAGGGTCATTCCATTTAGAGGACACACACCATTTTCTGAACTCAGCACAGTAATCCTCAACTGGACGGTTACCCTGCCGAATGTCTCTGAGCTGAGTTTCAGCTACAGCGGCCAAGTCAGGTTCTTCATATAAAAGACCTAGGGCCCGGAAAAAAGCCTCCACAGACAATAGACAAGGGGAGTCAGGTGGCAATGAGAAAGCCCACTCCTGCGGATCACCTTGCAGCAAGGAAATAATTATTCCTACCCGCTGCTGCTCAGAACCCGAGGAGTGTGAGCGTAAACGGAAATATAATTTACAACTTTCCTTAAAGGAACGGAAAGTCCTTCGGTCCCCGGAAAACCGATCGGGCAATTTTACATGGGGTTCAATATTGGGGTTTGGCATGGAGGGAACGACTGCGGGTGCAGTCCACAGCTGCTCCTGATGTTGGAGTCTCCCGGCCAAATCCTGGATCATCTGAGCCATGTTACTCATCTGGTCCGTGAGTACTCGCAACGGCTCCATTAGGTATGGCCTGTGATTCTGTCACGACAGGGAAACAAGGGATAGTGTGCCCTGTCTGAACCCCACCTCTTTCCCTGCCTACTTACAGTAGATGCCCTAGGCGACAAAACCGTAACTTGGAGACAGTCCCTATGCTGAGTACGTGCACAGGGAAGGGAAGGGAACACAGGGAAAGACGAACACAGACAGAAACAAACACAACAGCAGAATCGTCAGCAAGCCAAGTCAAGAACAGGAGGTCACGTCAAATACCGAGGGGAATCACAAAAGCGTAGTCTAAGTCCAAAGCCAAAATCCAATACACCAATAATCCAACAGCAAGGTCCAACACACAGCACTGATCTCAGAAGACTAATCACAGGCATCTGAGTGAGGCAGTTGCCATCTTTAAATAGCCCGCCCAGGATCATGTGATGTGGCCAGCATCACATGACCTGAGGCGGAGCAAGCTGTCCAAACAATATGTAAAGTAGCCATGTGGTGTGATCAGCACCACATGGCTAAACCCAAACAGAGAATTAACTCATGAAGTGCTGGCTGACAAGACCAGCACTTCAATTCCCTATTGCTCGTCTCTAGGGGGCGGAGAGGTCCGGCGACGTCGTGCAGAGGGAGCACGACGCCGACCTCGCGTGACACCAACATATCAGCAATTAAGGAGCAGCCCTGTGATGCCAAGACTGTATATATTCTAGGTGGTTTTCCCTCTAGGAATTTAGGGTGACCCACAAAGGGTTGAAAAAGTGTATTCATACCATCAAGCTTACACATTCTCTGAACTTTACGCCATGCTTGTATAACTGTCCATAAGACAGGAAAATCCTTAATATTATGCGGAAGAGAGGCAGTAGGTAAATGTAAAAGTGCCATGAGGGAAATGTGTGGGAAAAATTGTCTTTCCACAGCCACATTAGCGAAGTGTGATTTCCCCCGTAACCAGTCTAGAGCATAACGAAAGTTAGCTGCTAGGTTATAGAGTGAAATATCCGGGAAATTCATTCCCCCTAATATACGTGGTTGCTGTAGTTTATAAAGGCTAATGCGATTTCTCCATAGGGAGTTCCAAATAAACCGTCGAAAGGTTCGTTGTAGGAGCTTAATGTCTGATATCCGGAGCATTAAAGGGAGTGTTTGTATTAAATAAAGCAATTTGGGAAAAGCTATAATTTTAAGAAGATGGCACCTACCAGAGTAAGATAAGGTAAAATGTTGCCAAGATTGAATTAAAGTCATGACAGAAGCTATAAGGGGACGATAATTTAATTTATATAAATGAGCTGGGTTAGCTGTTAATTTAACCCCTAAATATGTAATATATTCCGAACTCCATTTAAATGGAAAAGAAGTACCTAGGTGGTTCCTGGCTGTACGGAAAATTGGAAGTGCCTCTGATTTATTAAAATTGACCTTAAATCCAGAGACATTGCCAAATATAGTAATTATATCCAATATTTCCGGAATTGCCTGACGTGGGTTTGAGATAAATAAAAGTATATCATCAGCAAAGGCTAATAGCTTAGTTTCAACTGAACCAGTACCTATGCCCTGAAAAGATGGAAGCATTTGTAGGGTTCTGAGTAAAGGATCTAAAGCTAGATTAAATAACAGCGGCGATAGTGGGCATCCCTGCCGTGTACCCCTGCCTACCCTAAATGAGGAAGAGCATATTGAGTTAACCCATTTCGAGGAGTAGGGATTGTGGTACATCATCTGGACAGCAGTACAAAACAAGGGACCAAAATTCCGTAATCTTAGTATCTCTTGAAGATAGCTCCAAGATACACGATCAAATGCCTTATCGGCATCAAGGCTAACTAAAATATTTTTGGTCTGCCTGTGCAACCTGCTAGACGATACCGCCCCAACCGCCGTCCTTATGTTATAAGTAATGGATCTCCCTAGCATAAAACCAGTTTGTGACGGATGAATAAGATCCGAGAGAATTGTTTGTAATCTATTCGCCAATAATTTGGTAAAAATTTTAAAATCTGCATTCAATAGCGAGATGGGGCGATATGATTCTACTAAAAGGAGATCCTTTCCTGGCTTGGGTATTACCGTTATACAAGCTTCATTAAAACCATCAGGAATGGTCTTGGAAGTGATAATGTGGTTATATAACCTATGTAGATAAGGGGTTAGCGTAGAGTTTAATAATCTGTAATATTCATTCCCAAAACCATCAGGCCCCGGTGCTTTTGATAATTTGAGGGATTTAATAGTGGATAGGATTTCTTCCTTGCTAATAGGAGCATTTAAGACTAAACGGTGGTTATCAGATAGGGTAGGTAGTAAATTAGTATTAAGAAAAGCACGCATTGCGGGTACATCATCTGGAGGAGCAGTATAAATGGATTCAAAAAAGGATTTAAAATGTTCTCCAATATCTTTTGGGTGATACACGTGGTCACCCATCTGTGTTTTTAATTTGGTAACTTTAGTGGCTGCTCTAAAAGGCTTGGTCATAGAGGCTAATAATCTGCCAGGTTTATTACCCCAGCGAAAAAATCTATGTCTCTGGTAATTCACATCCAACAATGCTCGTTCGTGGGCAATAGCCTCAGCCTCAAGTTTAGCATCCAAATATCTCTGTTTAGTTTCTGGATTGTTATGAAGTTTAACATTTTTATAGGCCTGTGTAAGGGATGTTTGAGATGATAATAATGAGGCAGCTAACTTTTTCAGTTTGTGAGAGACATAAGAAATAATCTGTCCTCGTATCACTGCCTTAGATGCCGCCCAAAAAAGATTAATGTCCTCCTCATGTTCCCTATTGTCAGAAGCATAAGTCATCCAAAACCCTAAGAGCATGTTTTTAAAATCTTCAGAGTGAAACAAATAAGAAGGGAATCGCCATCTCTTCGAAAGCGGAATAGGAGAAGTTAAATATAATTCAAAAAGAACAGGGGCATGATCTGAAATAAAAATATCCAAAATACGCGAGGATTTCAAAAGTGAAACAGAGTTCCGTGGTATCAACCAATAGTCAATCCTAGCATGAGAGTTATTAACATGAGAAAAATGCGTGTAGTCAGAATCCGTGGGGTGTAATAAACGCCAAGGATCAATCAGATCTAGATGAGCTATAAGTGCATGTATGGCAGTGGAGTGAGATGTGCAAGAGGTGGAACGCTGCTGAGATCTGTCCATTTGCAAATCATAAACCTCATTAAAATCCCCCCCCACTATGACATTATTTACATCCCAGCTAGTAATGGCAGTCAATAGTGATGCAAAGAAAGTCCTATTGGAAGCATTAGGAGCATATACATTCACCAAACAGTAAATTGTACCCTCTATAACAACTTTTACCAGGAGATACCTGCCCGCTGGGTCTCCAAAATATCATGTTGGATCAAGGAACTAAACAAGATGGCTACCCCTCTCATTTTTTTGGAGTAAGAGGCTTCAACACAAGTGGGAAACCTTTTATTACGCAAAGGGGGGTGCTTCCCCTTTATCCAATGGGTTTCTTGCAAAAATACAATGTGCGACTGAAGTTTATGCAGATGGTTTAGCACTTTCTTCCGTTTAACTGGGGTATTTAGACCATTAACGTTCCACGTGCACCATGTTAGAGCAGATATAGTGGACGCAGTATTAACTACAGAGGTTGCTATTTAACCAACCCCCGTAGCAGGCCACTGCTGAAAGATAATTATTGAGTAAGGTAGGAAGTACCACCCGTCCCAGCGAGCAGGTAATCCTTCCAATGAGCCACAAGGACCCCCCGAGCAGTACACACAGGATTTCCCCAACCATGAATAAACAAAGGCTAACAACTTTTTGCCCACCCACCCCATTCCTCTAATGGGTAACATAAGGGCGGCTAAAAACAGATAGAACAACAATATATATGCTGATGGAATTCAAGGTACTCAATGGGACCAACATCAATATAGAATAACTTTACGTAGACAAGTCATCTGTGACTCCGCAATCAAGGAGGTGCAGGAGAAGAAGCGGTAGAAGCTCGACCAGTGGATCGGAGATGGGTCATCGCTTTCTGGGGATCTGTGAACATCCAAACTTTATCACCTGTGGAGAAACGTAGAACCGCTGGATATTGGAGCGAGAATCTGATGGATTTTTCCAATAGGATTTTGCAGACCGGGTTAAATGCTCTGCGCTTTTCCGCTACTGTGGACGAGAAGTCCTGAAAAAGGAGAAGCTTGGAGTTCTCATAGCGCACTTCAGGAGCTTGACGGAATGCATTTAGGATCTTGAGTTTGTCCTGGTAATTGAGAACTCGGAATATAACAGGTCTTGGTTTTGCAGCTCCATCTGCGCGCAGAGGCCCGATTCTGTGGGCACGTTCCACTGGAATTTTTGTTGTAGAATCCCCTATCTGTAGTTCTTGGGGTAGCCATTCCGAAGTAAGCTGGAGCAATTCGGTTGCACAGACTGTTTCGGGGACCCCAATAAGTCGTAAATTATTACGCCTAGATCTATTTTCAAGGTCATCTACTTTATTTTGTAGGGTGACCAGCAACTGTTCTTTCTCTTCTAGTTGTTCACGACACATATGAACAGTATCTTCTAGATCAGATACCCTTTGTTCAACTTCAGAGATACGAGTATTATGAGCAGTCACTTGGGAAACGATAAGATCTAATGAAGACTGGAAGGCCGCCAGCCTAGTATCAATAGTAGGCATAAGTAACTCAGAAATAGCTTGTGCTGTGGCTTTTGGGGTATCCATTGTTGGATCTTGTGATGTCTGAGACGGTGAAGATGGGGTTTGGCTACGGGTGAGGGTACGTGAACCCTTATGTGCAGCTGTGTTTTTCCCCACAAATTTATCCATGAGAGTGCCACACGGTTATTGGTATTAGGTCAAGCTTCAGCGTAAATGTCAGCGGAGTCACTGGGTTGTTGTATTACATGAGGCTGTAAAGCATATCAATAGGTAGGTACATAAGGCATGGAGCAATGGCTCAATATGCTTTGTAATGGGGAAGTGATGATATAAAATGCACTGAGGCTGTATAGCTGTAGATAGTGTTCACTTTTAAAGATAGGCACTGTCCTAGGTAAGATGACAGTAGCTAGGGCTTTGAAAGGAGCCCTGTCAAAGGCAGACGACCACTCTGCAGTTCCCCAGCAAGACCCACCTTCAGATATGGGTTATAAGGGGTTAATATCACCCTACTTTACTTTGTCCCCAACTCTTTCCCCTATCCTGAGGGGGTTGGAAGATATACTGTAGGGGTGAAGAGGGAGCCGGAAACCAGCGCGCTCCCAGCGTGTGTTCAGCAGAGCAGAGAGTGCCACGTGTTAATGGCGGACGGGTCCGCTCAGACTGCAGCGGGCAATGGGTCCTCTGGAGCCTCCGGTGAGTAGGAGAGCCGGGCGGATGACAGGCGCCCTTGTCCTACCCTTATCCCGACTCCGCACCGCTGTGGGTCTTTGATGGATGTGCTGGCCCAGGAATGTATTCGGCCGCGGTACGGGAGCTCTTCTAAAATGCGGCCATGCGGAAGCGCCGCCCACCGGAAGTCCCCTTGTCCCATGTTTTTAATATCCGGCTTTGTAGAGATCTGGTATGAGACTGGAACCAGGCTACTGACCCTATGCAGGAAGTTAGGAGGGCTAGTAGACTCATTGCAGCACAAATCGAGCATGATCTTTTCTTCTGGAACTTTTCCACTTTGTCTCGAAGTAAGTTTGCCTTGTCTTGGGGAAGGAAGGAGCACTCGAGGTTTTAATCCAAGAGAATTCCTAGAAATAGTCTCTTTGTAGAGGGTCAGAGAAATAACTTCTTCCAGTTCACTATCCAGCCTAGTCTCTGAAGGCCCTGTAGAAATTCTTCTGTGTTTTTGATGGCTATGTCCTCTGTTCTTACTGATAGAAAGAAGTCGTCTAAGTATGGGATGATAACCATCTTTTTTTCCCTGAAGAAGGCCATCATCTCCACAATTATCTTTGTGAATACCCTTGGGGTGGAAGAGATGCCGAAGGGGAGACATGTGAACTGGAAGTGGTGTAACATGCCCGATGAATCTCTGATTGCAAATCTTAAGTACTTTTGAGAGTTTTTCTAAATGGGAACGTGGTAATATGCCTCTTTTAGATCGATCGAGGTCATGAATGCATCTTTTACTATAAGAGGTATTATTGATGGAACTGATTCCATTTTTAAGCGTCTATATTGAATTGATTCGTTCAGGTGTTTCAGGTTTATGATCATGCGGAATGAGCCGTCTTTTTTTTTTTTACTAGAAATAGCTTTGAATAATACCCTTTCCCGTATTCTGATGTAGGGACTTGAATTAATACATCTGTGTTCAGTAACTTTTGAATCTTCTTCCAGAGCTCTGATGTAATTCTGGGATTCTGGTTAGTGATCTGGAAACATCTTGGGGGGTTTTTGGAGAATTCTATCTTGTAACCCTGGCCAATGGTGTTTAAAACCCAAGGGTTTGAGGTTACCTCCTGCCATTGAGGAAGGAACCTTTTGAAACGACCCCCCACTCTGGTGTCATTGTTTTTCAGAGAGTTTATTCTGGGCATTATGAAGGAACCCTCTGCCTCTGCCGCCTTTTGGATAACTCCAGTGGCCTGATTTCCCTTTCCCTCTATATGATCTAAATTGGGAACTCTGTGGACGAAAAATCATTTTTTTTAGTGTCCCTTTCCTCCAGAAAACCTTTTTTTTTTATCCACGGCTTTCTCTAAAATTTTGTAACGTACGGGTCCGAAAACGTATTCTCCTGAAAAAGCTATAGAGCACAGCTTGGATTTTGAAATCTTATCACCCAACCAGGATTTTACCCATAAGGCACGTCTGGCTGAATTTGAAAGTGCTCCATCCCGAGCCATGAATCTAACAGACTCCGCTGAAGCGTCTGCAAGGAAGGCGGTAGCTGATTTAAGGAGGGGAATAGAATTAAGAATTTCTTCCCTTGAGGTCTTATTTTTTAAGTGGTCTTCCAACTCATTGAGCAACAAAAACATGGATTTGGCTACAAAGGTTGCAGCAATATTTGTCTTTATCGTGTAAGTAGAGATTTCCCAAGCTTTTCTTAATAAAGCATTGGTTTTGCGTTTCATTGGGTCACACAATTGGGAGGAATCCTCAAAAGGGAGGGAGGTTTTTTTTTTACTACCTTCGCTACCTGGATGTCTATTTTAGGTGTACTGGCAAAAATTTTTGATTCTGCTGGATCAAAGAGGAGACGGTTTTTGAACTCTCTAGGAACTCTTAATCTTCGTTCTGGTTCTAACCATTCGTCCAAAATCATCTCTCGTACATTTTTGTGTAAATGGGGAAAACCATGGATTTTTTTGGACCTTAGACCCCCAAACATTTCATCTTGAACAGAGCGCAGTTTGGGAAAATCTTCAATTCCCATTGTGGCTCTCACTGCTTTTAATAAATCTTCCATATCAACGGAAGAAAAGTAATATTTTCTATCCTCATCCACTATCTCCCCATCTGAAAATAGATCTTCTCCCAGAGGTCTGGAAGATGAAGTATCTTCATCTGGTTCTTCGGGGTCCGAGGAAGAGGGGATGGAAAGTCTGGGTTTTTTAGGAGGCACCACCGGGTGGCCAGACGCTCCCAAGGAAGCCAGTGACAACTTTATTTCTTCCTGAATTAATGATTTCATCTCAGAAATAATAGAAGATTGCTCTTCCTTTAACATATCAGAAATTCAAGATTTGCACAATTTCTTTTTGTAATTTTCAGGTAGCCTCTTGGTACAGACAGCACACTTTAGGGATTTTGTTTTAGCTTTAGCCTCCTTAGCACCCTAATAAATAAAAGAAAGAGCAACCCCATGTTAAATAGGAAGGTATGACCAGACATAGTAAAAAACTTTTTTCCCCATAGGGAACTCACGGCGGATGGACCGGTAGTCTCAGAGGTCTCCATGGTGGGGGTCTCAGGCACTGACATTCCTGTCCAGGAGATGTCTGCTGCCATACTGGTCCAGTCAGCGTCTTTATATAATCCAGGCGACTTGAATCCGGCGTTTCCGGATCCTCCAGTGGTTTAGGCTCCTCCCCCACGCCTCATGTGACCACGCCACGCGGGGTCACGTGGTGCTTCAGGACGTACGTAGACGCCCGCACTCTCACTTGGTATCGGGTGTCCGTCCCTCACTGCTGCCAAGTCCACCACACAGGTAGAAGATCGGGCAGGGAAGTAAACAGGCTCCGGACCAGCCAGAGTGAGTACTTGTGTTATCCCTCTGTCCAGCTTTGGCCCCATGCCATGGATAACCCGGGCTACCGACGCCTCAGGGATCAATAAGGTAGAAAAATGAAGTAAATTAAAAGGAAAATAAAAATAAAACTGAATCTTCACCTACCTTGGGAGGTCTCCCTCTGTGTACTGTCCCATGTAAGGACAGAAAAAACACTGGAGTGAGTGGGTGGGAGGGGCAATTTAAACTCTCTCTGTGTTTCCTGTCCCTACATAGGTCAGGGGTCAATCTCCGTGTCTCTCTGTGTGACCGTCATGGTGGATGGAAATGGAAATTTTTTTTCTTATTGTCCTCCTCTAAAACCTAGATGCGTCGTATGGGCTGGTGCGTCTTATATCGCAAAAAATACGGTATATTACAAAATCAGATTTATGTGTTAGGTGGTAGTACACTCTTATTCATATAGGAATGAAAGGAAGACCTCTTATGCCCAATCACTGTACAGCATTGACACCTGGGGGCCCTACACTTGAAAATACCTGGTGTTGCCTTAAGGCTGTTGCTAGTGCTGCATTAATGCTGCCTTAAATGGCTAGGCACCAACAGGTTCTTGATAGTCGAGGCCTTATGGTAGGTAATCCTCAGCATGCAGAAAGGGATCATTTTTTTATATTAACCAATGTTTGCGGAGGATATGCCTCACCAGTGCTCTTGCTCGTTCATAGGCGTTACTAATAAGTTTAGAGGGATAACCCTTCTCCCTAAATCTCTTCAAAGTATTTTAGACTGTTTACAGGAGGTTGACACTTCAGTGTAGTTTTTCTTTACCCTCTGAAACTGGCTGTATGGTATAGTCAATAGCAATTTCTTATATTGACAACTGGACAAGTCTATATAGCTATTGTTGTTATCTACAGACTTGAAGTATGTAGATGTGATAAAGTGATTATCATTATGAGTAAGGCTACTTTCACACTAGCGTTTTAAAATTCCGGTATTGAGTTCCGTCATAGGGGCTCAATACCGGAATAAAACGCTTCAGTTTTGTCCCCATTCATTGTCAATGGGGACAAAACTGAACTGAAGACAACGGAATGCTCCTGAAAGCATTCCGTTCCGTCTTCAGACCGGAGAACAAACCGCAGCATGCTGCGGTTTGCTCTCCGGTCCAGGCATCCGCACCAAGACGGATCCGGAATGACCCCCAATGCAAGTCAATGGGGGTGGATCCGTCTGGTGTGACCATAATGGTAACCGGATCCGCCCTCCATTGACTTTCAATGGAGTCCATTACGGATCCGGCTACACATAGACACATACAGACACAAACATAAACATACACACACATATAGACATACAAACACACATACATACTTACATGCTCCCCGGCAGGTCTTCGGAGCGTCAGGGACAGGAGGGCTCACACAGGTCACGATTCCCCACAGCGCCCTCTGCTGGGCGCCTGGTGGAATCGTCATGATTCCACCAGGCGCCCAGCAGAGGGCGCTGTGCGGAATCGTGACCTGCGTGAGCTGTCCTGTCCCTGACGCTCCGAAGACCTGCCGGGGAGCATGTAAGTATGTATGTGTGTTTGTATGTCTATATGTGTGTGTATGTTTATGTGTATGTATGTACTGTGTGACATGTGTGGGGCCGGAGCGCGGTTCCGGCTCCACACATGTCACTGCGGCAGGCCTGATCCGGCAGCACCCTTCACCTGCCGGATCAGGCCTGCCGCCAGTGTGAAACAGCCCTAACCAGTAAATACAGATTTACTTAACCACTTCCAGTCTGCCCATTGACTATAAACGTCCTGGTAGTGGATCTCTATCTCTGAATGGACCTTTTAAAACGTCCTTGAGCTTTGCCCCCTGTATGCAGCACCTGTACATAGAAGCTCCATGACTCAGCTGCCTCCTGACAGCCAAGAACATGGAGCTTTAACCTGAGACCTTTTTTCCTGGCCTCCAGGCTTTTGATCACTCTGACAAGCTGTTAAAGCCATCACAAATGCTTCTACTATCTCCCTCTCATTACTGCCGTTCACAGAGCAGTTTACAACCACATATGGGGTGTTTCTGCGAACTTCAGAATCAGGAAAATAAATATTCAGGTTTGATTTGCGGTTTACCCTTGCTATCTTATAGGAAAAATTAATAAAAAATTGAAAATCTGCAAAAAAAAATAAATTTAATTTTAAATTTCACCTTCCTTCTGTTTTAATTCTTGTGGGAAATCTAAAGGGTTAAAGAACTTTGTAAAAATCAGTTTGGATTACATTGGGGGCTGTAGTTTCTAAAATATGTTCATTTATGGGAGGTTTCTATTATTTAAGCCCCTCAAAGTCACTTTAGAACTGCAAAGGTCCTTTAAAATTAACTATTGGAAATTTTCATGAAAATCTTAAAAATTACATCTAAAATTTGAAGCCTTCTAACGTCCTCAAAAAATAAAATTACATTTCCAAAATTATGCCAACATAAAGTGGACATATGGCGAATGTTCATTAATAACAATTTTATTAGATATCCCTATGCAACTTAAAAGCAGAGAAATTAATATTTAAAAAATTGTGATTTTTTTCAAAATTTTCTGTAAATTTTTGATTTTTTTAATAAATAAAGGTAAAATATATTGACTGAAATTTACCATTAACACAAAGTACAATGTGTCATAAGAAAACAATGTATGAATGGCTTGGATAAGTAAAAGCGTTCTAAAGTTATTACCACATGAAGTGACACATGTCAGATTTGCAAAATTAGGCCTGGTCAGGAAGAGGGTAAATGGCCCGGATGGGAAGTGGTTAAGGGAGAACAAAATACCCCATGTATTCTCATTCAGTTGTTTATGAAAGGTCACTATTGATAATTCATCTCCACCAGTGGAGTACCTATAATATAGGCAGACCACGCAGCTGCTCTGGAGCCCGTGGGAGGAGGGGGCCAGGAGTGGATGTAAAGCTCCGCCCATGATTATACTACAATAACAATAGCTACTGCTTGAGTCCCTACCTGTGGTTCTCGTGGCCCCTACCCCCTTTACAAACTTTGTGTATGTTCCTGAGGCTGCTGCAGTTCCAGACTGTCCCCACTGTGTGCCGAGGAGAGAGCTTGCTCTCCTCTGTCAGTTAATTGCTGAACTGGCCAATCAGCACAGCCGACAGATACAGAAGCCAGCAGAGGGAGTGAGGACTGCTGCTCCCATGTGTGAACCCACGCTGGCCCTGCCTGTCTCAGTGAAGGCTGACAGCTGGACCCACAGCACAGCCAGAGACTGAGTGAGTGAGTAAGGCTACTGTCACACTAGAGTTCTGTTATAGGGGCTCAATACCGGAAAAAAACGTTTCCGTTTTGTCCCCATTCATTGTCAATGGGGACAAAACTGAACTGAAGACAACGGAATGCTCCTGAAAGCATTCCGTTCCGTCTCCAGAACGGAGAACAAACCGCAACATGCTGTGGTTTGCTCTCCGGTCCAGGCATCCGCACCAGACGGATCCAATGCAAGTCAATGGGGACGGATCCGTTCAGTATAACACACTCAGTAAACGGATCCGTCCTCCATTGACTTTCAATGGAGATCATGACGGATCCGTTCCAGCGATGTTTAAAGATAATACAGATGTAGCGTGTGAATTTGTATGCTAATGCGTACGCATTTATATGCTAATGCTATGCATTGTACACTAATTGCGTATGCATTTGTATGCTAATTATATGCATTGTACGCTAATTGCGTACGCATTTGTATGCTAATGCTATGCATTGTACGCTAATGCGTACGAATAGCGTACTTTTACTGTGAGTGAAAGGAGTGAAAGAGGAGAAGCGCTGCTACATCTGTACAACCGGATCTGTTCATTACGGATCCACAAGGTTGTATTATCACTACGGATCCGGCGGGTGAAGGGGCCCGTAGTAAACTCAAGTGTGAAAGTATCCTAACAAGAAGTTTACGACCTGGTTGTTGGAGGAGGAGTGGGCAGCGATTCTGTTGTGTGTTTGTTTTTGGGAGGGGGTGAAAACACTTCTCTATATAAGCATCAGTAGCAGAGTTCATGGCAGGGATCCCCCCTTTGAACTCTTTTTGCTGCTGTTTATATACATGTATTCTGCCTGGTGCACACTAAGCATGCACATGGCAGGGAGGGGGGTCTGCTTGGGTAAAAAAAAATTAAAAAATTATGTCCAGGGCATTTATAAACTGCTGCATTCCTTAAAATATAAGTATTTGTGTGCTATTTTTAAATATTTATAATTTAGGACTATAATTTATGGTCCATGGTAGCGTAATCCATAATGGAATTCTTAGAGAACCTGAACCTTGTACGCCGAACTGGAAAACAGAACTTGGCTCATTACTATTTAGGAATTAATTGTAACCAGTTGAGGATCAATCTATAATATATATCATTAATTGTAATTTATATTTGTGCAGGGAGAGAGGGGCCCTGAAAAAGGATAGAAATATTATTATTAATATATCAATGCTGAATATTAATAATGAATATTGTCTCCTACCTGGACCTCCATTAAAAGAGGATAGATATCGCTTATTAATATCAATAATTGTTATCAATAGCAATATCTCAGGTTACTGGTGTGAAAAGGGTGAACTATTACCAATTATCAGATCTATTCGCCGGTTCGTAGAGTCGTATCGAATCTTGGGATTTTTCAGCTACGAAGCGAATGCGAATATTAGGTGACTCGCTTCGCTTTTGTATGCATTCACTACGTAGTGTGTCCTATAAATTATACGCTATTCTACGTATAATTTAGTTACTCTATACGCTGTTGCGTACGAATTTAATTCAGCGATGCAGACTCCTCCCTGGTAGTTCCGCCCCTTTCGCCAGCGCGGGAGGATGACGAGGCAACTTAGGAAATTAAGTTGCGCATTCGTGCGCCTCATCCCTTTTTCCCCCTTTTCAGGTTATTTGGGGAGCCCCTTGAAAGAGGGTTTTTTAAGGAACCTTTGCTGCTTTTTTTTACCCATTTGGATTACAATTTTACCTATGTGGATTACAAATTGCGACTGAGTTTGGGACTCTGCTCCAGTTCTATGACAAGCGTCAGAAGAAAAGAGACTTAAAAGTGTCCGTGAGCATACTAGGTAGGTGATATTTAAAATTTTTATATTATACCTATAATAATGTATTTGCACTTTACCATATATGTCTCGAATATTCGCTCTGCCTCTGAGGAGTGCACGCCGCGGGCTCTCCTCATACGTGCCTGCGTATTACGTAATCGCTTAGACAATAGTACGCTGAGATTCGTAAGCTATTTGTACGCTCATGCGTACGTCTTCTAAGAAGTTGCATACATTTTGTAAATGAACGTTCGTTATTAGTGAGCGAATGTTCGCTAATACACCATGTAACTGGCCTATAGTCTAACAATATAGACAAAAGATACTTAGCCTTAGCATGTATGGTCATCATCCATCTAAGACCTCACAGGAAGCTGGTCTCCCCTCACATGCCCCAGTGGCCAGGTATATTAACAACTGCCTCCCCCAATTCCTTGTACTTGTGATTTAAGCACAGGAAGGGGCGGGGTCAAGACTATGAAATCACATGGCAAAGTGATGTTAGTCACTCAACCATGTGTCCAATTTAAATATGAAAACAGGGCTGAGTTTCAGCTCCAATACTGAGTTTTGCTATGGGGCTCCATGATTTCAATGTACACCTCAATTTCAATGATCTCCACGTCATACCTTTATAAAGAATAAATAGTCTACATATCTCCTGAACAGGACAATATTGTCCCAATATCGTTGGTTTATCAGGATATGGCTAGTTTTGAAACAGCCCATAAATAGATTTGTGTACATAGGCACCACTTGACTGCCACTTGAGGTTCAGAGCATTTGTTGATACATCTTGCTGCCGTAGGAGTAATTATTAGTCAGTAATACCTCCAGGCCACTAAGTAGAAACTTACTCCTCTCTTGTGTTACCTTGGTATAAGATGCTAGATACTCCCCCACACATTGAATCCCTAATGTATGCTTAAAGGGGTTTTCCGGGAGTTAACTACTGATGACTAGAGATGAGCGAATCTATTCGCCGCTTCGTAGATTCAATACAAATCTTCGTTATTTCCTACTCCGAAGCGAATCCGGATCTTTTCAGATTAGCTCCATACGAATCTTAAATGTTCTTAAATCTTTGTAAGCTAACACTATGTACATGTCTCATGATTTGTACGCTAATGCTACGCATCTGATCATTTGTACGCTAATGTGTACGAATTCAGTTTTGTAGCGTACTTTTACTGTATGTTCGTTATTTGTGCGGAAATGTTCGCAGTGAGAGTAGTAAAAAGCCCGGGTAGAACCTGGTCACCTGACCTAGGGGGAGGGGCTTGCTCTGATTAGCCCATAGGCTGAGTAAACCAGTTACATCACTTGTGCTGCGCCTGCTGAGATGAGCAGGAGCTTGTGAAAGACAAAGAACTGTGTTCTGTAACTTCTGTTGTCGTTCTGTGCACCATTACAGATATCAGGGCTAGTGCAGGGCTAGTAATATTAATCAGGCAGGGAGAGTGAGGGAGGAGACAAGGAAAGAGACAGGGAGAGAGACAAAGACCTGATTGCCTGCTGCCACAGTCAAGTGAAAATGTCTGGCACTCTGGAAAGCAGAAGGGTTCCACTTCCAGCCAGACCTCGAGCTCCCAAAAAAAAAAGAAGGTGGCACAGGCCAAAGGTGGCAAAGGACATGTAGGCACAGCTGCTAGCGGTAGAATTCGAAGTAGTTGGCCACTATTCCACCAGGCTAACCCACCAAGGCGCAAAATTGTGAGAAAGTGGAAGAGGTAGTGGAGTGGATAGCTCACTCATCGCAATCACAGTAGGATGACATGCTTGCTTCAGCTGACACTGTAACATGTAGCCAGGAGTCAGACTCAGGGTGTTCCTCCTGCTCCACCATTTAGCTCCAGCAAAGCCTGTCATTCTCTGCCTCCTCTCTGCCTTTAGTGCCTCTCTAGTGGTGTGCCTTCTGTGTTTTTAGCTCTCCAGAGCTAAATGCCGATAAACGCCTGGAAGCCATATTGAAAACTTTGCTTTGCTTCTGAGGACTGTACACCGCGGCCTAGCGTCGAGCGTACGCATTACGCAATCGCGAGACAATAGTACGTTAAGGATTCGTACGCACTTTGTACGCTCATGCGTACATATTCAGTTAAGTAGCATACCTTTAACAACGCTATGTTCATTACTTGTGCGGGAATGTTCGCAGAACAGGACCAGAATGACGAATATTTTTAACGCAACTTCGACCGAAAAAATTCGTATTAAGAACGAATCTTTTTATAAATTCGTAGAATATTCGCCGAAGCGAATTTTAGAATATTCGCTCATCTCTACTGATGACCTATCCTCAGGATAGGTCATCAGTAGGGATGAGCGAACCGAACCGTAACGAACCAGATTCGTTACGAACTTTCCCAAAAGTTCGGTTCGTCACCGAACCGAATTTTGAGAAAGTTCATAACGAATCTGGTTAAAATAACGGCGACGCAAAATATACGCATATTTATTGAGAATGTACGATAATGCATATGCTAATGTGTATGAATTCATAAAATGCGATATGGATGCCATATTCCATACCCTAAATATACGCATATTTGAGAATGTTCACTAATGTGTACACGCATTAGCGTACGCATTAGTGTACATTCTCAAATATGCGTATATTTTGCGTCGCCGTTATTTTGAGCGAACCGAACCGTAACGAACCCGATTCATAACGAATCTGGTAAAAAAAAAAAAAAACGGACGCAAAACTGTACTTTTTTCACAGACTAGACCAGGATACAAGGGATTATTACTCCTATAATCCCTTGTATCCTGGTTTTCTGTGAAAAACAAGATGTGTGACGTCACCCCCACAGCCCCGGAAGTGCCTGAGCACGCCGACATTTTGTCAGTGCGTCTTCAGACATCCGAGAGAAAGGAGCTCCATAGATAGAGAGGGAAAAGAGATAGATAGATAGATAGATAGATAGATAGATAGATAGATAGATAGATAGATAGATCGATCGATCGATCGATAGTCAAACAAGTAGATAGATACAGGGAGGGAGAGATAAAGAAGAAATAGAAAGGGTTAGTGAGAGAAGCAGGAGAGAGGAAGAGAAAGCTAGATATAGAAGTTAAGGTTATAGATAGGGAAAGAGGCTGAGAAAGCAAGAGATAGGTAGAGATAGGGAGAGGAAGTCATATAAATAAAAAAATTGTGACATCTAGGGAGAGATAGGGTGAGAAAAAAAAATTGTGAGAGAAAAGAGTCAGGACAGGTAGCATTCCTGTTCCGTGACCGTACACGCTACATGTTGCTGCTCAGCTTAAAAAAAAGGTAACAAAAAGTTATAAAAAAATAAAGTTTAAAAAAGTATAAAAAAATACATCATTTAATTTTCCCCCACACAATAAAAATATGTCCAAGCGTCCTACTTCCAGCACTTCCCAGGCAAGGAGTGCAACAGCAGGCGGTGAGGGTAGGAGAAGTGGCAGCACCAGGCCCGGTGGCAGCCGGGGTAACAGGCGTGGCAGCAGGGTGCAGCTACCCCTGACGGCCACTGGTCAAGTAAGAACCACACAGCTAGCGGTTCTAGATTGGCTTACCCAATCCTCCAGTTCCACCGCCCAAAGCTCCCAAACGAGGAGTCAAGCATCGGCTGGATCATCCGACACCACCCTTACATGGGACGGTCAGCGAGAGTCCTCTGCCCCGTCCCCTGTTATTAGAATGCCACTCTCCTTTGGGGCACCTTCTGCCAGGGAACTCTTTGCAAACCTTGATCTGCCCTTGGAGTCTCTACCACTTTTTAGTGATGAGGAGGAGGAGGAAGTCCACCAAAGTCAGCGGGTGGAACGTACTGAGACTCCAGAGGAGGTGTTGGCTGTAAGCAGTCAACAGAGCCAGGGAGGGGCATCTAGTGCCACACCTGATATCCTGTCCCAGCCACCGGAGGAAAGTAGCAGTGGTCCTGACTTTGATGATGATGTCGCTGATCGGACGTGGCGCCCTCAAGCAGCATTATCCTCAGCATCATTGGTGGAGGAAATAGAGGTGCCACCGACGCAGCAACATCCCACTGTTGCAAGCAACCGAGGCACAAGAGGGAGGGGTAGAAGAGAAGCTACCAGGCAGAGATCACCCTCTCAAAGCCTTGGTCCTGAGAGGGCACCCTCAGGCAGCAGTGGCAGTCAACAGCCAGCAAGACCCCCTGTGGCTGTCAGCAAACCACGGTCCTCAGTCGTCTGGCAGTTCTTCCGCCTGGGGACAGATAAGCATATCGCTTTGTGCCTGCTGTGCAATGAGAGGGTCAGTCGTGGTAGGGGTGATAATCTCGGGACAACATCCATGCGAAAGCATATGGAAAGGCAACACCAACAGGCCTGGAAGAACCGTGACCCCAATACCACCTCCTGTCAGGATGCACCATACACTGCAGATCCCATCATGCAGCATCCTCTCACTGGAACTCAGGGCTCGTCAGCCTCAGATGCCAGCAGCAGCACAGTGTCACTGCCATGTACACCTCTAATGAGGCAGCAATCCCTGACTGAGTCCATGGGCAGACGTCAGGTGTATTCCAGCAGCCATCCCATGGTCCAGAAACTGACCGGACACCTGGTTAAGCTGCTGGTGCTTCAGTCCCTGCCCTTCAACCTCGTGGACTCCCAGCCTTTCAGGGATTTCATGGCGTGTGCGCACCCCAGATGGCGAGTCCCCAGCCGCCACTACATCTCTGGAAAAGCTGTCCCATCACTGCACAGTTATGTGCAGAAAAAGGTGGGCGACTCATTGGGACTCTCGGTGTCCAAGACCGTGCACCTGAGTGCTGATGTCTGGTCCTCAAATTATG